>JAXGGA010016276.1:0-27012 GCA_038373865.1 Uloborus plumipes | reverse complement strand
AACGATCATATGCCAAACGATTATATTAGTACCATGGGAGCAAAACGATTATATTAGTACCATGTATTAACGACTTTATAGTTTGACATATATTTAGGAGCAAACAAATCCGATTTATAAAAAAAATAAACGTCACTGTTTCCAATTGCAATGCCACTGCGGTGCCAACATTTACAAATAAATTAAAAAATTGTATTTCACTGCACGCGCTCTTGCATTTTGTGTTACGCGCACCTCAACTTATCTACTACGGCTTGCTAAAAATGTTTCGAACAGTTGTTCACAAAAATTCTTTGAAGCGTATCAGTCTTCTCAGTTTTCGTAATAAAATGATAAAAAGAATTATCCTTATTCTCTTCAGAACTTATACTTTAAACAGGTACTAGATTTGCTCCGCAATCAGTAACCTGTACTACAATCACTTGTAATTTTTGGAAAAATTAAAGGCATCAACTTTTAAAACTAACCAAATTAAAAAAAAATGAATCGTTACCACTGTGAATCGCAGTTACGCCACAAAAAGACGTTGAGTTACGTCTTCGTAGTGTCACAAAGTAACCGGTTTAAAATACGTATATTGTTGCAATGGCGTTGCAGTTAAGTCCATTGTATTTTTAATCACTATGAAACGCAGTGATGCTCTTATGTTTTCCCCGTGATGTGATACGTAGTTAAGGTACTCTAAAGTAGTCCAAAAACCATCGACCCCAACTCAAAACTTAATCTATATAGTGTAAACAGAAGAAAATTTGTGAATGAGAATTCACTCAAAAATTGTGGAAATGTTCTTGAGCAGCATAGTTACAACTGATTTTAATTCTGAATTGAATAGTTCTTTTCTTCGGCTAGTCTAATCAGCGATTTTACTGGAAAGCGTTTGCGCTTGTAATATTTGCTTTGTAAATGTGTAATGTTGATTCTATTACTGCTTCACGCATGCTGGTTTTAATTACTAGGTTTACAGTTGAATGAACTGTGATTATTGATATTTGCTTAATTGCTGGATCGTTAGCAATTGTTCTGCTTCAATGTACATATATTTATACATGTTTAAATATATTTGATGCGTTCCTATCAAGATTGAAATCATAATTTAAGAAAGTTTGAAGGTGCGATGGACTCGTAACAATGCTTAATTTACGTAGTAAAGGAAGTAGTGTGATTGTGAAAAAAAAATCCACTCAAATTTGAGTCCACATTTTGATGTTGCTCACCCCCGAATGAATATTGAGTAGTTTTTTCGACCTGTTAGCGCGTGCATATGTATCTACCAACATATAACCAGTCAAAAAATCCTTTTCAACCACCCCTGAGTTTATTACGGCGAGTTTTCTCGTGACGTCTGTATGTACGTATGTATGTGCGTAGGTATGTATGTCGCATAACTCAAAAACTATATGCTGTAGAAGCTTTTAGTTTGGTATGCAGGCTCTGAGGGTGGTCTAGTTGTGCACATCCCCTTGTGGTTGCATTCGAATGTTCTCAAGGGGGTGTTTTACCCCTGTTTCGGTGTAAATCAGTGTTAATTTCAATGCAGGCTGAAATGATATAAATTGGCGTGACCACTAGGCGATATATTGCCAAGATTTTGGTCGCCAAGTGTTTAAAGCCACATTGGCGACAAATTTGGCGAAAAAAATATTTTTTGAATTTGAGTTCAATTTAGCGCTATTGGCGATATTTTGCAACAAATCCACTAAATGATGTTATAATCGACGATATTTAGAAAATTAATCATTGTAAACCTTTTTTTTTTTTTTTTTTTTTTTACATTCGTGGCAAACTAGGGGTGAAATGTTTGAATTCTTATCTTGCTCACTCCAAGCACTATTTTAACACTTAAGGCCTCTACTAAGAAATCTACCCGTAAAAGAAAGTAGTGTGAGGTCCTTATCAGATTTTTTAACATAGTGGTTAGGAAAACCAGTTTTCTTGATCGATGACGTTTATTGACATTGTGCCTCAATAAGCGTTTCTCCTCTTTTAAGCCTGTATAAATGAGTTTACCTAAGCGTCTGCCTATCAAAGCTTAACTATACGTTTGTTGTAAAAAAATAAATAAATAAACACACTAATTTCATCATCGTTCTTTACATAACCACAAAAATGTATGCTAAACTTTTTTTTTTAGTGTATAAATATTTCTCCGAATAAAATGATGAAACATAATAAAAAATGCAAAACAGATATATTGCATTTGAATTTTGTATAAGGGAGGAGAATAAAGGAGAATTATTCTTGGTTCGTATATTATTTCAGGATACATACTTCATTTACTTGTTTCTCGCCTACAGCTGCAATAAAACTGAATAACAAAACCATCTTTGCATTCTCATCAATAGCACCGCTGATGAAAGGATGAAAACACGTAAAAAAAAAAAATAACTAAAGATAAGGAAAGCACTTGGAGCACATTCAGTAGTTCTTGAATAGGTTTTCCCAGAAACATTGTGGAACCAATTGCTATTCCCTTCCATCCTTTTCGAATGATGATATCGAATAAATGGAAAACATGTAACACAATGAAGCAGAGCTCTGGGGCATCCTTTTAAGCTACTTCGAAAAAACTGTTCGGTGCTTGGGAAGCCCTCGGTGTTTTGAGGTAGTAATAGATTTTCTGTGAAAGAAATGAATTGTATTTTTTCGCATGTATTAAGGTGCACATTTCATTTTCTCTAAATAGATATGATTAAAATTAAAAACATGCATCAATTCTTAAAAATGCATACTTTTTTGCTAACTTTTTGACTTTTTTTAAAAGAAAGTTTCAATTCTTATTTTAGTTAATATAAAGATAATCACCAGTGCAAACGTTTTTGCTAATATAGCAACTATATTTGAAAAAAAATATATATATATATTTTACTCTATTTTAAAATTATTACCACTGCAATCTTTTTGGATAATTTTGTATCAATTGTAAAAAGGGAAAATGCTTAAATGTTTAGTTTACAAAAGATAATAACCACTGAAAAAATGAAACTTTAATTTATAATGAAGCAATATTTAAGCTCTTATTTTTAGTCTATACATAGTTAACTAAATAACAGTACGTTTTAGCAAGTTTTTTTTAACATATTATTGAAACTAAGTTTAATTTCTTATTTTTAGTCAGAAAGATAAATAAAAGTGCAAACTTTTTATTACATTTGTAGCTTATACTGAAAGAAAGTTTAAGTTCTTATTTTTACTATGTATCAATATAATCCCCTGTGAAAATGTATCCTTCTCCTAGGCAAATATAAAACTTTCTATCAACCATAAGGGTCAGATAATCCTGTAATAATGTTAGAAAGAGAACAAATTCATTGATAGGTTCAACAAAACAATAATTGCCTAATATAAAAAGCCATAATATTTTAGTGTTACAAAAATGAATTAAAATGCTTTTCCTTATTTGAAATAATTGTTTTACTAAAAGTTTACTATGCTTCTAGTATTTATCAATAAACCTACAAACGAGACCTCATGTTCAAATATGGCATGGTAATATTTCTTCTTCTACCCCTTTTCAGAACCAATCATTTATACGACAGAAAAAAAGGCCTTTTATATCTGAAAAGAATGTTAAATTTAATTTTGAGTTTAAATATTCCAACGTTCGGGAAACACGTATTGTAGTTTTGAAGAGTTTTTATATTATACCCATTAGTATTTATATATATATTAAACTCAGTACGTTAAAGACCCGCATAGTACTTGTACTATGATATTTAACACATTCTAGTATTAAAAAAGCGTTCAAACACGTATTTCAACATATGAATATTGCCTTGGAGACAGGATTACTTCAAAATGTTCGTGATTCTGCAGTGCTATAAATATTTATTCTCCAATTTTACAAATGTTATACATTATAAAAGTTAAACTAAGAATTTAAATATTTATTAAGCTGTTATGTGGTACAATAAATGTTTGTGTAAATTATAGAAAATCCTTTTTGAACATTTTATTTTATAAAACAAAATTCACGCATTGACATTGTTACTATTTGAATTCTTGTGTTAATTCCGTATACCATGCTTTCTTTTGCACTGCAGGTGTAGTAATCCCAAGTAAGTAATTAAAAAATGTTTTATTTACCCAGGATTTATTCAACATTACATTTAAACTTATCTACACTTATAAATGCCGGCCAAAGACATAAACTTGTTAATATAGCACATGCATTAGTTTTTGCATAATTGATACTATGAACATTTAAGTTTTATAAAATGTTGCCCACAAATACGCTTAACATTTAGTTTATTCAAGACTTGTAGAATACGATATGTCAGCTAAGAGAAAATTAAATAAAGTACGGTGAAAGTATTTTAATTATGCATCAAAAAGCAGTATAACGCGATATTGTTCAAAATACATTTAGACATGTATTTTAATCCTATACAAACCACCAGGTATTTCAATGTTCCGAGAACACATATTTAGTGTAGTGTTGCAACAGAGATTATTTTTAAATTATTTTGTTTATCTGTTCATACACAGCATGTCGACATTAAATACGAACGACAGTCATTTACGCTGTCGTTAATCCATGATTAATACTTTCAATAGCAAAATTGATAAAACGTGGTGCAAAGTAAAAATAATAAGGACCCTGCTCCACATTGACGTAAAGCAGAAAAATTAAGCAGAAATGTAAAACGGATTAAATGGTTATTTCTATTGAAAGTACCCAGATTTTCGGTTTCTGCCTTCGGTTTCGGTCGCGTTTTCTGATGATGTGGAGCAGGGCCCTAACAGTTTTCAAAAAAAAAAAAAAATAAAACCTAATCCAAACAAAAAACATTTGACATTAATACGTGGAAAATAATTGTTGATGTATAAAACGTGGTTTTTGTGACTTGGGGCTTTAAGGAGGTTTTACGAATTTATTTCCTTTTATCTTCAAATAGTTCTAGTGCTTATAGTATTTCATAGTACGGTATTTAGGTTCATTTTTTAATTGTATAAAATATTATAGATATCTCTTCACTTCGACAAAAACGGTATAATTTATTATTCTTCTGATAAAGCGATATGTTCTCATCTCGTTTATAATTTTTTGCAAATAGATTTTTCTCCTCGAAGATGATTTACGTGAGCATGACTAAGAAAATTGTGTGCATCTAAAAAGTTAATTTTTTTTTATTTTTCGCTAAATTCTTTTCTACGTCAAACTTTTTTAAAAACCTAAACTCTGCATCTTGTTGGGAGTATGCATACAGAACCAGTGGCGTAGCTAGGGATTGGAAGGAGTGCCTCTTGCCAAGGACGCAGCAGAGACAGGGGCGGCATTTTGACAGATTTACAAAAAATTAAGAATTTTTTTTTTATTATTACTATTAAATTTGTAGAAAAACATTTGAGAAAAGATATAAGAATAAGAGCTAAAGTGGAAAATGAAACATCTATTGAGAAGGAACACTGGCATCATAAAAAACTATTTAACCCTCGTGGGTCCCTCCCATTTCAGTTACACTCAAGACCCTTGGGGTCATAAACGACCCCAATGCTTCCTTTAATTAATTCATTATAATTACTGAATGTTACATGCATTATTTAAGTTCACACACTTTTTAATGCTAAAAAAACAAAAAATAAAAAGATACAATTAAAGTAAAAGTTAGTTTATGAATTAAAATTATAATTTTAGAGCAAAACTTACAATAACTGTAGATTTATTTACATCTATTACAGACCTGAAAAACATGATTTTTGCAAGTGAATTTCAAACACTTATGACATTTTTCAATGCATTTTCTGTCCAGTTCTCTTGGATAAAAGGTGCAACGTCCTCTTTTTTTGGCCTTCTGGGGAAGTGACCCCAAGGGTCTTGTGTGCAAAAAATGCAATTCGGGAAAAATAAAACACAATAATAGCATTATTTTGAATAGAAAACTAGAAGAATAAAAGCCACAAAATGCCATTAAAAACAAATGGTTAATTAACAAAATATATTAAACAGAAATTGCATTGGGGTCACATATGACCCCAAGGAACCCACGAGGGTTAAAAAAGAACACCAAAGAGTTGCAATAGTGTCTTCAAATTTTACCGAATAATCAAAATTTTCTCTATAAGGAATTGTGTCGGGAAGTCACTGTGACCTCTCGTCAAACCGACCATGAGGGGGGGGGGGGGCAATTTCTAAAATTTGCCACAGGTGCTGGACCCCTTATGTGCGTTAGGGCCCTGCTCCACATCAGCGTAAAGCGCAACCGAAACCGAAGGCAGAAACCGAAAATCCGGGTACTTTCCATAGGAACACTATGTGATCCATTTTACGTTTCTGCTTTATTTTTCTGCTTTACGCCAATGTGGAGCAGGGCCCTTACTGTCCAGAACCAACGATTGCGGAAACATAGGTCTTCAACTGAATCTTGAAATGAGATTCGTTTAAAGTAATACAGTAAAAGGAAAAAGCATTTAGTCCAGTATAGCAATATCGGAACTAGAGGTTCCGGTTCGAATTCATTGCACGTGACTTTAAATTTACCTAAATTTAAAAATAAAAAACCTTCCTTTTTCTTTGAAAAGGGCAACGAGAAGGAAATGAATGCACAATGAATTTAAAGTGAGAACCTTAAAAGTCGATACAGTAGCGCAACCTCAACACAAAACAGATACTTGTGCAGGTGTGCGTCGATACAGTATCCTAATCTAGTCACAAAACGGTCAGTTACTTGTGCAGGTGTGCGTCGATACAGTATCCTAATCTAGTCACAAAACGGTCAGTTACTTGTGCAGGTGTGAGTCGATACAGTAAGTCACAAAACGATCAGCTACTTGTGCAAATGTGAGTCGATACAATAACGTAAACTAGTCACAAAACGATCAGTTACTTGCCCAGGTGTGAGTAGATACATTAGTGCTACTTAGTCACAAAACGTTCAGTTACTAGTGCAGGACTGTTTGCAAACTAGTCAGAAATAGAAATCTTGAAGCTATTGAAGTCTGTCGAATTCTTCTTGCACGCCATGTATTTGCCGTGATCCCCAAATATACACATCGTACGCATTTATATATTTTTTGAATAAAAAAACCAACCTGTTTCAATACTTTTTCCAATACACCAGGATGGTAGTACCCTAAAAACAACATTTATTTTTTGTAGAGTATCATTTGAATACATTGTTCGCGTTGAGAGAAAGAGCTACTTTTCCTGAGACGTAATTGCTCATAGACGCGCTGCGTGGTTTCCGCAAGATCCATTTATTGCAATACTTCTGATGGATGAGTCCCATTTCCTGAAAAGTGAGGGCGAATGAAATATATCTGCTACAGATGAGGAATATATTTTATGCGTTCATGGTGCTACTTTTTTAACACTAGAACGATCGTACCGGTCATTTTGACCGCAAACGAACTTGAGGGTGTCGGGTGAGCCCTATCTCCGCCATATTAATTTCACCAACTTTATATGCACTGTTCGAAATTCAGGAAGCTTTTACGGTAAATGTTACTGTAAAACGTAGCAATTACCGTACAGAATTTTTTTACAGTGAATTGTACCGATAAAAAAATTGCAACTGCAGCGCCAATTGATCACCACGTGACTTACTATGAGATGCAGATGGCACTCTATTTCCGCTCTACTATTGTGTCTTATCTTGTACAGTGGACAATAAAGCAGTGTGAAAAAATTGGGTCCCGGGTTCGATCCTTGTAGTTCGTACCTAGCACATTTTAATTCTCGTTTCTTGTTCTATAAAATTTTACAGTAAAAAATATTTACGGCAAAAGTTTTTGGCGACATGGATGCCAGTAACCTTTAGCATAGAATTTCAGGAATTTTTTTAACATTATACCTTTTCGTCTTAAATGGTAAAGGATGGGTCTAAGAATTTTTTATGCATATTAAGAATGACATATTTTACATACTTTAAACACGTTATTTTACTCTCTAAGTGGAAATAAAAGAATATATTAAATATTTTACTCAAAACCACTTTTTAGGTATCATCTTTTATGATTTCTGACTCCATAACAAATTATCAATATATCGTCAAATCCTTACGTTAAAATGTAAAAAACTACATGATGTAAGCGTTATTAAAAATCGGCCTTTTAAGTTAGATGCTGACAAAAGCAACATGATCATAAAAAATTCACCTTTTAAGAAAAACGCATTTAAAGATTTCATTCATGTAATGAACACCGAAAATGCGTTTAAAAGAACAAAAATTCTGATGCTTCTGTTTTTTTTTTTTTTTTTGCTAAACACGTATAATATATGGTTGAAATAATTAAAGCTTAGACTTCTTAATGACATAAGAAAATCGAATTTTTAGTCGAAATTACCTTACCTGGTCCAATTGAAATACTTCTATTTTTAATTAAATGTATTGATGTGCTTAGTGTGACTTGGTATAATTATTGATTAATATTTTCCACAAAAAAATATTGCCGATTAGTCTTTCTTTGCTTTTGAACAAATTTCAAATGTACCTAAAGCTGACCGGGGGATCATTTTGTCTACTTTTTATAGAATTATTAAATACGAAAGGAAGGAATAATAATGATTTTGCGTGTGTGACCGCATGTCATACTTTTATCAGGGAAATACTCGCCTGGGCAGAAAACGAAATCTTTCAGAAGATTTTTTCCTGTTTTCCAAAGGCGTAAAATCACATTTCGTCTTTTGGGTTTCAACTGAGCGTACGTGAAAAATGTTTGAAATATACTTTATATAGACTGTATTAATTATAATTCGTATTTAAAGTAACATAAATTGCCCCACATACAATTACCTATTTACAAGAGTTACCGCTTGGGTTTGAATTGAGCGCACATGAAACATTGTTTGAAATATACTTTACATAAACATATAAACTGAATTATTTATAACTCGTATTTCAAAGTACCATATATTGCCCTCATACATTTATATACAAGAGTTACCTCTCTCCACGCTCCACGCAGAAACGCTAATTTTAGCTGTACCTGGCCGTTCTAAGAATAAACTACTGAAAAAAGACGTAAACTAAAAAAAAACAATAATAGCTATCATAATAAATTGGATATTCGTTAAGTTTACCAATTTAGTATATTTTGAGTTTCCAATTTTTTAATAGCGGGAAAGCATTTTGGATTAGTTTGCTCCTCTTTTTTATTTATAACTTATTTTTAAGTACGATTTTTTTAAATTACATTACAATACATTACTTCCCAGGGTTCTCTGCAATTACCACAACTGAGGTGAGCGGCTGTGAGTAGTCCCTTGAAGAAAGTTCAGACACAACTGTATTTCTAAAAGCATTTGTTATAAAAGGCGACTATTAAATAAAAGTCAGTGGTAATACATCTTTCAAACTTTTAAGAGCAAAAATGGATAAATGCATTAAAAGTTTCGAAACAGAAAAAATGCATATTATTAAAACAAAAATGATTGAAATCAATAGGAACAGATTTATGAAGTACTTTAAAGCTCTGGGCAAAAAAAAAAAAAAAAAAAAAAAAACCCTGAGATGAGGTGTCTTTTTAAAATATTTTCAACAGAAAACTTCAGTGAAATAGGTATTTTATGTAAAACTTAATACATTACCATAGACCATAACATGTTACACATCAATAAAAATGAAAAATAAACAATTTTTAACTCTCCTAAAAGTTATGAGCGAAGATGAATCCAATGCTAACAATAACTGTGTGAACTGCCAATATTTCCACGGCATCATTATTGAACAACTTGCAACATTTTCGCCTAATGTCCGGAAATTGTTTGTTTCTACAACAGTGACTAAGGCTGCACTGCATCTTGATGGATGATTTTTCCATCAATGAAAACCGTAATCATTAAGCGTTAAGGGATAGAAGAAAAATGTTAACGCTTTCGGCTGAAAAAATTGAATGTTTAGCTAAAATGTGATTGTTTGGAATCCATTGTAGACTTTATTTATTGCAACAAAGGTTAGTTCAAATACTATGCTTTCCTCAGTCCTCAGTGCTTCGGAATACAGTCGAACCCGCTTAATAGAATAGCCATTTTGCCACAAAATTATTTTTTTAGCAAGAGGGATATTCCATTATCCGGGATAAAAATAATACATTACAATGGTTTGGTAAAATCTGTTCTGGATCAAAAACACATGTAGCTCTTCTAGGCCCAATTCAACCAGTTAAACTACGTGCAGTGGTAGGCACGCGGTAACCTGGAGTGGAGTACAATAAAGTGAAATGAAGTGAAAGACTCTACTCTTACTGCTTAAACATTTCCAAATAAACAAAAGTTACGAATTGTTTAAATGCTGCAATACTCTTTTTTGACAGAAATACTACAGTATAGTTTTAGATGCATACTTGTTAGGGTGGGCCGAAAATGACTTTTTTATTTTTTATTTCGATGATGGGTATTGCGGAAATTATATGCCATTGGAAGAGCAAAGTGCACAGAAAAATTTGAAATTTTTTGGTCAATTTCTTGATCTGCCGCCATTGCGTTGAAGTTCGGAAAAAATTTAGTTTTTTCGAGATTTTTAGCAAATGATTGAAAAAAAAAATTATTCTACTTCGGAAAAAGTGCCTTTGGGGGCGTAGAAATCCCATAAAGAATTTGAGGTCTGTCTTATAATTCCTTCCTTTCCTAGAAATGCGTAGGAGATTTGGCAATATTTCCTGTTTTTTATACCTTTTAAATAAAGTTTGTCAAAACATTAAAATGCTGTTTTCGGAGCATTTGTCTAAAAATAATTACATTTTGGATGTCATATATGATGCATTTTTAGATGTTCGTGCTAAAAACTTTTTTTAAATAATTTCCTAAAAATCTTAAAAAACTGCATTTTTTTTTCAAAATTCAACGCGATTGCGGCGGATCAAGAAATTAACCAAAAAATTCCATTTTTTTTCTGTGCACTTTGCTACCCCAATGGCATAGAATTTCCGCAATACCCATCATCAAAATCAGAAAAAAGTCATTTTCGGCCCAATGTTCGGTCCAATATTTGTGCGATGCAAAAGTTTAGACAAAATACAAATATGTGAATAAAAGGAAAACTATTCAACGAAATGCTTTCAAATTTCTACTGCAGGTACACAATATGGTCCCAAATACGTATCTGGAGTACTTATAACTATAACTAGATTCAAATTTTGGAAATTACAAAAGATTTTTTTTTACATTGTTGCAAAAGTTTAGACAATAGTCAGATTTTATGCAAATATCCCTTGAAATGTGATTGGTGGAGGATATGCGGGACTGTATTATTCATTTATAAAGTGCAGAGATTTCTGAATAAATAATTAAAATCTCAAAAGCTCTTTAGTTCTCGTGTAAAGAAGATGAGAAAGTTTGGAAGCCGAAATTTGAAAATGAACCTACTTTATTAATTTTTTGTTTTTTAAATCGACTCCAGTATGGTAGTACATTGTTTTTTACTTTGTGGAGAGCAAATTCAGACATGCGTATCGATCAAAAAATCAAAGAAAAATTATATTTCTTAAGGCTGAAGAAATCGAAAAAAAGGCTGAGACTGACGATTCGCCCTTTAATCCTACAAAACTTCAATTTGGGTCAAAAACAGCACGTGACAGCATAAGTAGATGAACAACTGAATCGGAATGCATAAAAAAAAAAGAATTGTGCTTGAGCCTTTTCAGACAGAGTGTCCCAAATAAGCCAGATTTTATTGGTAAAAACAGCACAGCATATGATCATCGGATAGTTTTCAAGTCCCGTGAAAAGAATAATAATCCATCTAGGCCATCCCAATTTTAATAATTTTTATCAAAATAAGTACCATTCTTTTTTTAGTCACGACGATACATATGCTGCTTTTCACATTAAAATCTGGCTTTTGGGACACTCTGTCCGAAAAGACTCAGGCACAATTCTTTGTTTTTTTTATGCATTCCGATTCAGTTACTTATGCTACTTATGCTGTCACGTACTGTTTTTGACCCAAGTTGAAGTTTTGTAGGATTAAAGGGCGAATCGTCAGTCTCAGCCTTTTTTTTTCAATTTCTTCAGCCTTAAGAAATATAATTTTTCTTGGATTTTTTGATCGATACGCATGTCTGAATTTGCTCTCCACAAAGTAAAAAACAATGTACTACCATACTAGAGTTGATTTAAAAGACAAAAAATTAATAAAGTAGGTTCATTTTCAAATTTCGGCTTCCAAACTTTCTCATCTTCTTTACACGAAAACTAAAGAGCTTTTGAGATTTTGATTATTTATTCAGCAATCTCTGCACTTTATAAATGAATAATTCAGTCCCGCATTTCCTCCACCAATCACATTTCAAGGGATATTTGCATAAAATCTGATTATTGTCTAAACTTTTGCAACAATGTAAAAAAATGTCTTTTGTAATATCCAAAATTTTAATCCAGTTATAGTTATAAGAAATCCAGACACGTATTGGGGACCATATTGTGTACCTGCAGTAGAAATTTGAAAGCATTTCGTTGAATAGTTTCCTTTTTATTCACATATTTGCATTTTGTCTAAACTTTTGCATCGCAGTGTATATCGCACCCTTGCTACAAAAGTGCCACAACTCAAAAATTGTAATTTTTGAGTTATGACCGTCGTTAGACGTAGTTTACAGGTCTCTACCAATCTTCAAAAGAGCCAGAAGTTGCATTGAAAAATCAGCCGCCAAAGGGCAGTTATGGCGTTTTGTTGTTATCAAGATGCATAGGACCCCTTCCACTGAAATGCCACATCTTGAGTTGTCGTCCAGCCGTCATAGAGTAACGTGCGTAACTAACGGTCATAGTTTGAGGTGTATCGGTCTTCATATTGACAAAAATACTAAAATGTGCCCAGTCAGCCCGTTAACAGTTTTTTGCAATTCCTAGTAAACGTAGTTTTTTGAGTTGTGGCACTTTTGTAGCAAGGGTGCGATATGTTTCATACACAAAAATAAAGAACACCGTGAAGACCGAACTAAAACAATTTTAATTAAAAAAGACCTGATTAGAGAAAAATTCAGTATTTTGATCTACTTTACACTAAAGTAACACCATTTGCTAATACTTCAACACAAATTTAACTACGCTGTATATCTTTAAAATTTTATGTGCTAGAATGATTTCATTGAAAATTCAGTCAAGGAAACAAAAAAGCTATGCAAACACAGTTGTTTAATATACTTCGCATTTACTTATTAAAAAACCAATTAGGCTTATTTGAATTCATTTCAGCAGAAAATTTTGAAAGTAAATGTTTGTAAATAGAAAAAAAAGACATACATTTCCATCAACGTCTTGTAAGCTGCTTGCATTTTCTTTCCTTATGGGAAACAAAAGCAGTAACCTTCTGCAGTTTTTCAGCTATTGAAGTAAAGAATGAATTTGAAAGGAAGTGCCAAGTACAGGTTATTCAAAGAAAATTAATTTACTCGATGCTAGTAAAAACCAGTTTTCTCTTGATTTTTGCTTGTAAAAATTATCCCTTCCCTAAACATATCATATAAACGTCATAAGAGGGAAAAATATTTTGACCACTCTTGATCGCTTCCTTACTTCGTTAAATACAGCAAGTCTAAACTACTGTATAATTAACTAATAGAAAGAAATCCATATAAATGAAACACAGCATATATGTGCATGTGCGTGTTTATGTGTGTATGTTAACTATACAAATCCACAGTTTACGTCAGATATAGACTAAATTTGGCAGAGAGGTACTTGGCCAACCGGGAAAGGTCGAGGGGGGGGGGGGGTTCTCGAATGCGAAAAGAGTACCAATCCGTTCGAATTTTGATTAAAGAACCCCAAAATACCATAAATGTATCTTCTTACCCGAAATAATTATCCGATCTTCTCGATTTTTGTCTCATAGGAAAGTTTATGGAAAATACATTTAACATAATTTCCTTCCGAGTGTTTTCAAAATTCCTAACTGCTAACTCCTCCCTCCACCCCCCCTCCCCCAAAAAATGGGATTTTATACGTTTGTAAATATCTTTTTTAAATTGGATTTAAAACGTCGTCTGCACGAGCGTGAAATAAATTATTAAAAAGAATAAAGTGTTATCACTTTTTTTTCAGTTGCATGTATGCACGTATTTTTGGTAAACATTATTTTCTAGTTGTCCAGCAATTTTCAGTCAAAACGGTTAAGCCACAAACTAAAAACATAATTAATTTTCAATTCTACCTACACTTCTGCAATTTAAGCAACCATGTTTATTGCACTTCTTACGCCGTAAAAGCAACTACGGACTGCTCCATGGAATAAAAATGGCAGAAAACGAGAAAACTGACTGTATTTGGCACAATTCCATCACAATTTTGTTCAGATCCAGTAAATTGAAAGCATTTCGAAATGATCTCGTTAGGAAGTTTTAGTTCTAACATCATTACAAGACATACATAAAACATTTTCTATATTTTTATCAAACAAGATTATTGTCTCGTACGTTTACTTATCATTTTGAGTTGCTACATCGGAATTTATTTGATGAATAATTATCATACTTTACTGTACCTCATCGATCTTTCATGCATGCATGCATATGGATGAACATAGATTACACGAATGTATTACGTATAGTATTTTTGGTGCTCAATATCTATAGGTATCTTTACAAAAGGCAAATGAATTTAAAGCAATTGCAATTAAACCTTTGTGGTCTACTGATAGGTTCAAGCATTTGTTTACTTAATGTATTGACTTGCTGTTTTACAAAATTAAAAAAAGGGGCGTTAAACTCTATGTTTAACTTTACTAATCGCTAATCCAGTATTTTTACCTAAATAGCCTGACACTGTACGATGGATAACATAGCCACACTCTCATAAATTTCTATGAAAATAAGTTGCGAGATTCAGATTGCCTGCCAAAACATCATCATGAGTTTAGACATCAAGAATGCTAGGGAACTTGCAATATTTTCTACCCACAAGACCCACTGACTGATTTGTATGCCTTGGTTAAACGAGATTTTATACTTTCTTGTAAGAATTAAGGATAAAAAAATTGTATCTCGTTAAAAAAATCTCGATATTGGCATGACCACGAATGAGACGGAGAGGCTAACATCCAGTTTGCAGCCGGAAATGGGTGCATCTATTGGTTTTAGAGCCGCTATATAGACAGGCCGACGCATCAAGCTTTAGTTTTACCACTTTGGATCCAACTTATGAACTTTGACTTTCAATTTTCATTGTTGCTGCCCTAGGGTTACCAGAAAAAGTTTCGGGACATTGCCAAGCTTTGTTAAATTCACCGGAAAAATTACCAAAACGCGATAACTCGCCTGAAAAGACAACCACTCACCGAAAAAGACAACTCTCAATCACGTTCTGGATCCAAAGTGGTCAAACTTAATCTTGATGCGCCGGCTCGTCTATATAGGGACCTTAATTGGTTCTAAGGGTTGCCAGTTTTTGCAGATGTAGGTTAGCCTCTAAATAAGGCAGCAGCATATTTAAATAAACAAACACGAGCATCACATTTTTACTTTTCCCCCTTGATGCAGATAGACTCGCCTTACCTGGAAGTTTGCCAATTCCACAGCATCCCTGGTCAAACGGTATTATGCGAAAATTTAGAATTAATCATTCAAATTTGGCTTTGTCATATCGAATTTTTTAATTATAGGATAAGACATGCGCAGTTTTCTATGGCTAGTATGTGTTGTCACATAACTTCAATATTTATGATAGCATTCAGATAATATTTTTTAAAACACAGCTCTAACGATTACGCTCTTTTCACAATAACATTTACAATTCTTGAAATAACGTCTTAAACTTAGTTTTAAATATATTTTTTACCTTTCTCCAGTAGTTAAGAAGGAAAACTTGATGAATTGAATCTTAAGAACGTTGCAGATCAAAGAATAAATCAGACTAGATTTGGCTTAAAATTTACGACTTATCAAAAACCGAATGTAAAAGGCTGTAACAAGTATTACAGTTTATCTTTCTATTCTTCAATCTTTTTCTGGCCTTAGGGTGCCAATAAATCCGAATAAAGAAGTATCCTTACAACTTCGCCAATACTATTGATAAAAGGAGTGTAACAAAGAAATGAATAAAACGCAATACTTGAAGAAGCACTCTTAAAAGGGTTTCCTTTCCACTGACATTGTTATTACATTTTCTGTGGCTTCATGAAGCTTTCTTATCTTTTGCGGTAAGACCAATTCAGAATGTTTTTGCCATTTCCTCGGGATAATGATATAGCATGGCGATGGAAGGCAAGTAAAGTAAGAAGGTGGACGTACCTTTGGGGTATTCCAGAACCATTAGAAACAAGAAAGAGAAAATGGAAAATAATGTTTTCGACTTTTTTGTTTGGTGTGCTCCGTTTAGCAATCCTTTTAAGAAATATTCATTTAAGGCGCAATTAATAAAATTCCTTTTATTTTGTCTCGTTGCTACGTAACATAATTAAATGATTATTTCGCAGTGATATAGCTCTCATTTCCATTTAAGTGAACACTTTATAACCTTGCTGAACATTTGACAAAAAAAAAAAAAACTGTGCATGATAGATTATCTGTTTCCACCAAAGAAAAAGCATCAACGCACATATTTCACATACAACTGGGAAGTAACGATTTTAAGATAGAAACGGCTTTAGTTTCAGCTTCAGTGCTTAACCCTCTCTTATTGAAAAAAAATCTTAATTTTTTAACACTACTATAATCGGAGTCAACTGAAACAATAAAAAATTGCGATGCTATGTTTGTTCTCATAGTGTATGGTTTTAGATTATAAGTTTTGTGCAAATAACCACACTTATTTAAAATCAGCAGTTAGCAAACCAAACCCTGATATTACAAATTGAGAACACTCCCCTTCCTGGCTGTTTTACTAACATAAAAATTAGTAAAACATATGCAAATCTACTTGGTATATGGCGACAAAGCGCTCACATCCAACACAGATATTCAAATAGGGGTACATTCACAAAAAAAGGGAAATAAAAGGAAAAAAAAAGAAATGTCATGCCGTTAGGAAAGCTCTAGGAAATTTGGACTTTATAAACGTTTCTAGTAACCAAAGCAGTTTGAAAAGAAATGTTGTAACGTTTCTCTGGAGAAAACTGTATCGGTTAGTAGAAGGATTATTAGAATCTCAGTTTTCTAGAGGTTACCATGTATTACAGTACATTCTATTTTTTTAGTGTGTAAATAATATTTTCTAACCTAGTTACTGAATTGTAATGCTCTCTTGACTTCACAAGTATACAAAATATATATACTTGTGAAGTGCAGTATATTCACGTACGCAAAATCATATCTCACTTGATTCAAGAAGCGAAGACCAATTTCAAGATAAAAAGTTTTATCTTCAATCGCCATTCGCCACAGATATCCTATACATACATGTATATATTACTGAAAAAAATCATATAGAAGACATGCATAATATTTTTTTGGAATATTTAGCGACAGTTAATGTATTTTGATCACAGTTGATGGCGTTGCCAAAGAGAGAAAGAAATATGCTAGGTAAATTGCTTAATGGGTCGTCGCAAAAGTATTTTTGGAAATGGGTCAGTAAGAAATAATTTTCTCATTATTTAGACTTTTAGAAAAGTAATCCCTGCTCAGAGAAAATATCCTTATGGCTCATCAATTTTGATCTTATCTCAAAGAGATAAATGTTTAACCTCAACTGATGGTGTTGATTTTTTTTTTTTTTTTTGAAAACTTTTTGTTTTTACATATCTTCACCCCTTCATTTGCTTTTTATAAGTTCAATAAACTGTTGTCACCGTATATTTAAAACTAACACCTTTTAAATTGTAGGGGTAACTCCTGAGAATATTTTCTATAACAAATCTAAATTTAAAAATTATTCCTTACCATGTATAAAAATGTTTAATAATTTCAACTTAAAAATACGACTGACTGGAAGTATTAATTAACGTTAGTGCGACTTTATATATAAAGTAACCACTGAAAAACAGTTATCATAATTTTTATTTGTAAATTTTCACTTATTTTAAACCGAATTTGTATTAATGTAATTTTTAAATGAATAAAAGAATTCCTTGTATTCTAAATTAGAAGAAAAAAAAGTGGGGGGCATACATCAATTAACAACCTTTTTTTTACAAAAATAAAAATTAATGCTTTTATAGCATGAATTCTCGCAGTAAAAAAAAAACGATTGATATTCCTTTTTGGTTAATCATGCCTTTTGAAGTTTCAAGGAAAAAAAACCAATAAAGCGTCATTTGGTTCAATAGTGAATTGTGTTCATGAAAGTCAAGGACATACACGAGGAAATATTTTCTTTGTTAGAGTAATAGTAATAGAAAAACAAATATAAAAATATTTCTCAAATTATTATTTCTAATAAACAACAAACAGTGTATCTTTCATTTTTTTAATTTTAAAACAACTTAAAAATTATAAAAAGCAGTTACCTCTGAACAAATGTTGCTTCCAGCTATACTGCATGCGAACAAAAAAAAATGCATTGTTAAATAAAATGCCACAGCCATTATAAGAATGCAATTATCTTTGATTTAGAAGACAATTATTTATTTTTCTCTTATAACAATATGCATATCGAAACCCTTCTTCAGCAGTTTTAAAACAAATATGCTTTCGATAGCAGTAGTATCATTTGATAGCAGTAGTAAAAATAAAATAAAGGTCTCAAGCAACCACGGAAAAAAAAATAAAGGTCTCAAGCAACCATGGAAAAAAAAGGATGAAAATTTTTTTCTAAATTATTAGGTTCAGGAATAAGAAAAATAATGCTAAACGTTTTCCGTGCTGTTTCATTTAATTTGTTACTCAATCATAATGTTCACGAACTATTTAAGAGTAAGCATGTAGCTAAAGTAAAAAAATATTTATATAAATTTATTTCTTAGCCTAATAATTTCCCAGCGTCAAGTATACAAATGCGTTTTGCTTCGTTATTTGTAATTCATGAAGTGAAATTTTAGATTAGCGTAAAAAAAAGAAGAGAGTAAATTATTTTAAAGTAAAACACCTTATTATACATGCATTTTGTTTTTTATTGCTTTAAAGTTATTAAATATTTTTATTTGTTTTCCTTCTCTTTTTTTTTCTGAATTTAGCTACTTCAAAGAGCTATTAGTACAATGTTGATGTTGTTATTGCCTTGTGCCAACTAAGCTGGCAATTTGGAGTGCACTGCTTTACAGTGCAATGTTATAATCGTTAAAATTTTAACATTATTGAAGCATTGGTATTAAATTGTACTCAATAATATACTTTAAAATTCGGTTGTTATATTTTGTAACATGTGTGTCAAATTACGCTTTAAGAAGTACTGTTATTTTGAAGGTGAAATTAAACACTAAATATGTTCTTTCTCTCAGTCTACTTTCTCGTTAAAGTAAAAGAAAGACGAAAAAATCGTTGTGTAGCTAAATCAATCTTAAAAATGTCACCAAGTCCCGAAAAGAGTCAAAAAGAATTAAAAAAGTATCAAAAAATTATCATATGGAAAGTCGGTATTTGAAAAGTGGATTTTGTGTGTCTGTAGGTCTGTCTGCCCCCCCCCCCCCCATAACTTTTGAATGAACAGTCCGATTTGAATGAACCTTTTTTTGTGAGAAAGATCTTAGTGATTCACCTCATTCCCATATTCAATTTTTCGATTTGAAAATTTTTTCGTTCAACGTTGAACCGTTCAAAGAACATGTCCCCACCAAATAATTTTTAAGTAAATAGTCCGAATTGAAAAAAGAAATGTGTTTGAAAGATTTCGGAGACGACACCTTACTTTACTTTATATTTCACTTTTTGATTTGAACTTTTTTTTTTGTTCAGTTTTGAACAGTTCACAAACTTTAACATTAGCACCTACGGGTAAACTTAAGACCAATGTAGATCCGGAACCAAAAAAAAAAAAAAAAACTTCAAGCTTTGGAAATTTTTCAAGATGAAGAATGTATGGAAAATATTTTTTGAATAAACTGTTTTAAGGATTCTGATTGCTACTCGTCGACTCCTACTCCGCAACCGTGGCAGAAATGTAGGCTTGGGAAAAAATGGACAGTACTATTAGAATTTTAGAAACTTAGACTCCGCCTGTCTACTTCGACTGACGGTATCGACTTCAAACCTTAGACTCTGATTCAGTAAACATGGCAGAAATGCTGGCTCAGAAAAAACGACCGACTCGCTATTCTTAAAAGAAACAACTGTACAGACGATTTTTTGTTTGTTTATTTATTTATTTTATTATTAATTGTGTTTTTTTTTTTTTTTTTTTCTTGACAGACGATATTTTCGCTAGCAAAAATTATTTTCTTTAAAGAACATTTTATTATTTATGAATGCATTTTCTAAAGTATTTTTATTTATTTAATTATTTTTAATTACACTGGCAAACAAGGTTTCTGTTTCTCATTGAGTAAGCGGTGATGTTTAGCCTACTTTCCCGTTAAAAATAAAAGAAAGACGAAAAAAGTATTAAAAGTGGCTTAATGCATCTAAAAAATATCACCAAGTCAAAAAAATATCGCCAAGTTAAAAAAATATCACCAAGTCCGAAAAAAATATCGCCAAGGTAAAAAAAATATCACCAAGTCCGAAAAAAATATCGCCCAGTTAAAAAAAATATCGCCAAGTTCGAAAAAAAAAAAGCCAAAAAGAAACAAAAAGGTAAAATAAATATCGAAAAATTTGAAAGTAGGGTATTGAGATGGGGAATTTGTGTGTCGGTCTGACTGTCCTCTCTAATAACTTTTGAATGAACATTCCGATTTTGACAAACTTTTTTTTGTTGGAAAGATCCCGGCGATTACAGCTCATTCCCATATTTGATTTTTCGATTTGAACAATTTTTGGTTCAACTTTGAACCGTTCAAACAACCTGTCCCGCAATGCTAACTTTTGAGTGAACAGTCCGATTTGAACAAACTTTTTTTTGTTCGAAAGATCTTATCAAGGATACTTCATTCCCGTATTTACATTTCCGATTTGAACAGTTTTTCGTTCCACAATGAACCGCTCAAGCAAGTTCTCACCCCTAATAACTTTTGAGTGAACAGTCCGATTTAAATGGGCCGTGGTAGCCCGATCGGTAAGGCGTCGGACTCGTGACCAGAGGAACCCGGGTTCGATCCCCAGCCGATCAAAGATCCACCGTCTTGATTAATGGTGGCTGGTGGACGTTAAAAATGTCGTGTGCACAAAGACCTCCAAGTGAAGCGATACCTCTGGGGGTGCTGGGGCAAGGGTTTGCTCGACCCTTGGTTCTGGTTCAAAAAGAACAGAGCGCTCTTCAGGGTCCTATCCCGGTTAAACCACGAGTTGTGGTAGGTACGGGGGACCCTGGAGTGTGTGAAGTCCGATTTAAATAAACTTTTTTTTTGTTCCAAGGATCTCAGCAAGGATACTTCATTACCGTATTTAAATTTTCAATTTAAACATTTTTTCGTTCAACATTGAACCGTTCAAGCATTCTTTCCCTACCCAATAACTTCTGAGTGAACCATCCGAATGGAATAAACTTTTTTTTGTTTGAAAGATCTCGGAGAGGCTCATTCCGATATTTCGCTTTTTGATTTGAACAATTTTTCGTTCAATATTGAACCGTTCAGAAAATAAATTTAACATTAGCGCCTACGGAAAATTTAAGTTAAATGTTGATCCTGCACTTAAAGTCGAATTTCCTACAAACTAACTTTGTAAGAAAATGGTTTTGATAAATAATGTTTGTAAAGTACTTTTCTGAGTTATCTTCTGTGAGGACTCTGATTCCGACTCCAACTCCGCAAACATGGCGGAAATGCAGGCTCAGAAAAAAAATGACTGACTGTGCAGACGATTTTTTGTTTATTTATTCATTTGTTTTATTTCATTTATTATTGTTATTTTTTCCCCTTTTTTTGGGCAGACGATTTTTTTTGTAACAAAATTTTTTCATTCACGAGGGCATTTTCTTCTTTATTTATATTTAACAACTGGCAACGGATTAAAAGTTAAATTCGAGACATTTTATTAACGGACGAGTTTTTTTTTTCTTTTTTTTTTCTTTGTTTGATAAAATATGTTTTGATGCTCTTTGTACTTTTATTTATTTATTTTTATTTATTTATTTATTTATTTTTTTGAAAACGATTGAGGATTTTTTCTACGGAATAACTGTAACAGTTACATTCTTTAAAAGGTGTGACAAACCTTTATTTATTCGTTTATTTGTTTTTTCCGTGTCTATTTCATCTGATGAGAGGGGTATATTCTGTACCTCAGAACCAGACTAACGTAAGTCCATTTTCGTCATTTTTCTGTAGAGGGGAAAAACGGTTGTCGAATACATCGTTTTTCCCCTCCACTGAAAAATGACGAAAATGGACTTACGTTAGTCTGGTACTGAGGTACAGTATTTTGCTTTTAGAAATCAGCTTTAAGTGCTAAAAAGGTATGTTTGAAGTAATTTTCAGTCTCAGATAATCAAGTGAATAATGATCAGATGCTAGAATGCCGATGTCGATGTACGGGAAAGTAGGCTCGTTTAGTTCTTGACAGAACTTCTTGTTATATTTTAGGGGGCGCTGAAAAAGAATATGGCAATAAAAATGTTCCATCACCCACAGTTTTTTAAAAAATCCAAAATTTTGAAAATATCACTTTTTAATGGCATCTATGCAACACATATGCAGTATTTTCGTCATTTAACCCGTAACAGGGGAGGTGAAAAAGTAGGACGTAACAGGGGACGTGCGGTCTCAGAGACCGCGCTACTTTCAGATTTTTTAAAAAGCGTGTAATAAGGATACGATCATTCAACTTCTCAGAGATATTCTTTGAACTTTTATTTTCACGGAAAAAAATATTTTTTTGAGTTTAAATAGAAACATACCTTTCCGGAGAAAATTTCGCGAGGGCTCTAAGATTTTTCGAGAAAAAGCATATGTTGCTGTAAACATTTTTCTACGGATAATAAAAACCATCATGTTATTCATTAATGATTTTATTTTATTTATTTAATACTTACAGAGCATTTCAATACCAGAAAATTGAATATAAAATATTACTAAAATTTTTTGACAACACCTTAACTATTAGCATATCTCGTCGTATTTTGGGTAATAATTGAGTCCTCATCATCCCTAAAACACTCATGACGAAGTTTTTGCAAACATTCTAAACAATTCTCAACTTTATCTAGAGTATTTTGCATCTCTCGCGCATAACGCGAATCAGATTAATAAACGCATCTCCGCAAACCTAACGTTAGAACTACGCGTCATTACTGCCGAAAATTGTAACGCTGAGGGGGAGGTGCGGTCTCACAGACCGCTACTGAAGAAAACTATTACATTTCTACCAAATCCACATGCCAAAGGATGTTGATGAGACAGGGTGATGTTCAGGGCCTCGAAACAAGAAGCTACTGGGAAAAACAGGTCATTTGGACTCAAAATGTATAAAGGGTGAATGGTTTAAATACGTGTGCGGTCTGTGAGACCGCACCTCCCCTGTTACGGGTTAAAAATTTATATAAACCATTATAAAGCATAAAACTAATTAAAAAACACAAAAAATATATATATTGTTTAAAAATTTAGAAGAATTAAAGAAACTTTTGACGAAGAAAACTAATGATACTCGTAAAAAAATTCTTACATTTCATACTTTCTGTAACTGTAAATGCTTTAACTGTGAAGGATCTCTCATAAGCCCCATCTCAAACTTCTCTAATAAGATTCCAACAGTATTTGACTAAGTTTATTACGAGTCCAACGTCCTTGATATGGCACGTCCCTTGCAGAAATATCCTGGCGAAAGCGCTCCCCATGCTCGTCGCTCACCGCTTCTCATGACCGTTTTCCATACTTTCAGGGAAAATATCTAAGTGTGGTGTTAAAATTTTGAGTTTTTGGTGACGTTGAACACCTGAAAAAAGTTTTTAACAAGTCTTTAATTAATTTTTCATAGTTAGAACTTCTATTATTCCCTATGAATTGTGTCACAACTATTTTAAAATAAATCCTTGCTGTTTTATCTAAATCACTTAAACTAGCTTCAAAACTGTGGTCCTTCATAAGCTTTCTTATTTGTATGCCGATGAAAACAACCTCCTTCATTTTTGCATACTGTTTCTTTAAATATTGAAATCCACACCCTTCTTTATCCATTGTTTTCACGAAATTCTTCATCAAGTGTTTACTTGCAAAGGTGGGAGAATATTTTTTAAAAATCATTTAGAGGAGCATTTTGGATATTTTTTTCCTCAGCAATATATTGCTTGCTCTCCATTTCTTCAAAAAAAAGCTCATATTTTGCCTTGTTGTCTCCTTACATAGAAAGCAACAATCTACTTATATTAAAAACTGAGTATCTTTCTCACTATCTTTCTTTCTAACTATCTTTCTATCTTTCTATGTCACGCTTCTTTCTCCTGAACGCCAATGAACTGAAAGTCGAACCAGATACCGATAGATAGGTAATTTTTCAAGCTTCTTTAGTTTCAATTGATATAATTATACGATTTTAATTAGCGAAGATATCAATTAATAAGTAGTCAAGTTTAAAGCGATTAAGCCTAATAAATGATTAAATATGAAATCCATTCTTGCAAACCGTCGTTGCTATGAAACGGTGATAACAATGATAATGAGAATTTTGAATGAAGGCTTAACTAAATCAAATACGAAACTCATAAGCGGACCACTTACGTAGAATTTTTATCGCTAGCTACTGGTAATATTTTGAAACATTTATTTGTTGAAGAGCCATCTACTTATATTAAAAACTGAGTATCTATGTCTGCTTTTTTTCTTTGAGCGACCTGAACTTACTGAAACTTTCCTCACCATCTTGAAGGCGTGAAGCATCTCAATAATTCGAATGATTTTTTTATATAGGAAAAAAGTAAAGGCGTGAAGCGCCTGTAAGCGAGCCGCCTTGGCGGGGAGTAGTTTCTTTAAATTTTTTTCTCACTACTTTCAGGGCACGAAGTGCCCGTGCAACGCCGGGCCACGTGCGTGGTATGTCTTGAAATCGAATGAACATTAAATTATATCAAATAAAACTTCAGAATGAGATAAAAGTTAGAGAGGGGGGACGTTATGCATCAGCATGCCGCAGGAAGCTAATCTAGCTGCCCTGGCAGCTAGTAGCTTGTATAACAGCTGAGTTGTAGACCAATGAAAATGGAAATAACTTTAAAATCTGCCCATCTGCTCCACTTATGGTGTGAATAGTTAATTTTATGAAGCAATATCTTCATATCTACATAAGATAAATGTTTTTTTGTCCAAGACTAAGCTATTGGAACCGATGGTAATACATTTCTTTTATGGAGTACTACAGCCTTCAAGCTAGTTTATGAGCCATCGATGAACAATCGCCATTCTTTTGCATTATAAGGACAATTTAAAGGAAATATCAATGTGAATTATGTTTCTATTCTCTTTTTACATGTTCTATAGCTGTAATAATTAAAAAAAGTATTTGACATGTGTTTGACACATGTGTTTAAATATAGATCAATTGTGTCTAAAAGAAAAATTTAATATACTTATAACTCCTGTAGGATAGCCTATACTGCCGTGGGCAGGTAAAGGGCAGTAACTGCAAATTTTTCGATTTTAATTTTTTTGCATTTTTGAAATCTATGTTACAATAGTTTTATGGTACAAGCATCTTTTTTTGGTTTCCGATTAAAAAAAAAACTGTTTTTTAACCAATGGTAATTAGCAGTAACTGCATTTTTCGTTGCTGTGGGCAGGTAAACGGCAGTATCTGCATGTCTGCAGGATGAACATAATATGAATCGCTGTGCAAAACTTGCATCAAGCCGCAAAAACAGTTTTCCTTTGTACTTAAACTAAGCGAAAGTAGGGGTGCCCTAATGGAGTCACGGGTCATTGGTTGCACTTGAATGTTCCCAAGGGTGTGTTTTATTCCTTTTGGGGGTGAATCAGTGTTAATATCAAAGCAGACTTAAGTGATATAAATTGGCGTTACCACTTGGCGATATATCGCCAAGCTTTTGGTCGCCAAGTGCTTGTCGCCAACTTGGTGACATATCGCCAAATTGGCGACAAATTTGGCGAAAAAAATTATTTTATGAGTTAGGGTTCAATTTAGCGCTATTGGCGGTATTTTGCGAAAAATCCACTGAATGATGTTAAAATCGGCGATACTTAGAAAATGAATTGTTGTAAATCATTTTTTGCTTTGTTTCGTGGTACATTTGGGCGTAAATGTTTGAATTGTTATCTTGCTCATTCCAAGCATTATTTTAACACTTAAGGCATCTACTAAAAAAATTTACACGTAAAAGGAAGTAGTGTGGGGTCCATACCAGATTTTTTTCTTTCAAATAAAGTTTCTCTCCACTAGCAGACAATATGTTTCACGATTTCAAAGATACACAAGCCAAACTTGGCAGACGACAAACAAAAATGCAGCAATGAAATGATTTTATTTACATTGTTTTGTTTTCTTTTAATTACAGTTGCTTTCATACTAACAGACGATAGTTTTTGCAGTTTAATCCCTAGCTGTTGCATTTTTAATAGTACTATGAAAAAAATCGTCAGCACAACAAGCATTTCAAGCGCTCTTTTTCTCAAAGTGATTTCTTGTTTTGATGCGAAGTACAAAGCATTAACTGATTTGTAGTAATTTTAAAACATCTGGTGTGCACGCCACACTACTTCCTTGTACGTTTAAATTCCATAATAAATGCCTCAAGTGTTAAAATAGTGCATTAGAGTGAGCAAGATAACAATTCAAACATTTACAGCCCAGTTTGTCACGAATCAATGCAAAATAATGTTTTACAACGATTCATTTTCTAAATATCGTCGATTTAACATCATTCAGTGAATTCTTCGCAAAATATTGCCAATAGCGCCAAATTGAATCCAAATTTAAAAAAAATCATTTTTTCGCCAAATTTGTCGCCAACTTGGCGGCAAACACTTGGCGACCAAAAGTTTGGCGATATATCGCCAAGTGGTTGCACCAAATCATATCACTCAATCTGCATTGAAATTAACATTGATTTACCCCACAGAGGGGTAAAAGACCCCCTTGGGAACATTCGAATGCAACCACAAGGGGAGGTGCACAACGACCACCCTCAGAGCCTACATACCAAACTAGAAGCTTCTA
>JAXGGA010016275.1:0-27015 GCA_038373865.1 Uloborus plumipes | reverse complement strand
ATTGCCGTAAAGTTTAGCTGTACTATACTGTTGTAAGAACAACAGTATAATGCTGGCAGCAAAGGTTCCAGTTTAAAACTGCAAAATGCACGGTAATAAGCTGTTAAATTAGCAATTTTGCAGTTTAGTACTGTAAAAGTAGAATTTTTAAAGTTTCTTACTCTAAAATTAGCAATTTTTGCAGTTTATTACTATAAAAATAGCTGTATTATACTGTAAAAACAACGTTCATTTTTTACAGTGCACACTGCTCGTATATTTTTATGTGTGTTTCCAGGTAGCACAAAAAACGTTCAAACGTTTTATAAACGTTTTTAATCCGTTGTCACAACGTTAATAACCATTTTACAACCTTTAAAAAACGAAGGGTGCTACTTGGGTTGACACTCCTGCACTTCCACAATTAGTGGCCTCGGTAGGAGAGCAGATCTATTGAAGTGCAGTGCTTCCGCTACAATGTTATCAGAAGTGGTTAATCTTTTTTTTTTTACTATTATTATTATTTTTTCCAGCATTCTATTTTTAATGCATTCTTTTTTGTGTTAAGATATGGATTTCTGCTCTGTTATTATTACTAGTTTTTTTTTATGGTTAAGAATAAAAGATAAGTGAATTTTAAAAGAAAACCAGTAAGCTAATCAAAAACTAGTCTTCGAATTTTTTCGTTACATGCTTTATACCAGTGATTCTCTACCACTGGTCCGCTGAAAATTCCGATTGGTTCTTCGAGCTTTTTCCTCGCCCACGTTAAAAATGTCTTCACTCAAAAAAAAAATAGGCATAATAATGACATCGTATACAACATTTTTCACATGAACTTTAAATATTTTTCGCAATTTCCGGTGATTTTTCTCAAATATTTTTCTTCTCGTGTATATACTTACGTGCTATTAAATTACTGTCACGAAGTACAGGGTGACAAGAAATAACTTGGACAACATACTGCATTATAACTTTAACGCTAATAAAAATATTGCTACCAAACTGCTAATATATTGTGAGTACAACATTTTGTCTAACATAATCAATTTTTTTCAAAGTGGCTACCTTTAGCCTTAATGCAGAACTTTAAAAGTGTCACAAAATTTTCGGCTATGCGCTGTAACTGACTGATGTTTGATCCAATTCCTTACATAAGCAATCCTTTGGGGATGCCCAAGTTTTATGAGGTTTAGCACACACGCTTGTCTCCAAGGTGGATCAAACAGCATAAAAAACTTTGGCATCCTTAAGGTCAATTCTTATGTAAGGAATGGGATAATATATCAGTAAGAGTGAATAGCGCCCGTAGCCGAAAATTTTGTGACATGTTTAAAGCTCTGCATTAACGCTAAAGGTAGATATTTTGAAAACGTTTAAATATGTTAGACGAAATGTTGTACTCATACTTATTTATACTACACTGCAACCTTTCTTGACAACAGCATCGTGACGTCAACGTGACGTTTGTGTGACGTTAACCTATGAAAAACGAGCTAGATAAAACGTCACAGCCTACTTGGCGAATTAGAGAAGATCGCTGACTGCTTGTGAGCTCTTATTGGCTCCTCCCGTAGTGACGTTCAGTGTTAAGTTAAGTTGCACTTTAGTATAGAAGTTTGGTAGCAATATTTTTATTATCATTAAAGTTATAATGTAGCATGTGTGTTCAAGTTATTTCTTGTCACCCTCTACTTGGTGACAGTAATTTAATACCAAGTAAAGTTGTATTTATTTATTATTATTATTTTATGAAAAAAGGGGGAGGGAGGAATCCGCAAAATTTTTTTTACAATTACCTCACCCTTTTTTTTAAGGTGAGGGAAGAAAAGAAAAATAACTGAAAAAACCTCACCGGTCCGCGAAATGTTTTCAGAAATTTTTGCAGCCCTGCACCCCCAAAATAGTTTAGAAAAGCTGTTTTATACTAAGAATTTGAAACTGTAATTAGACGAAGAATATTAGACAAAGAAATATGTAATATGCAATGTAATGAAAGAAATATCCAACAGAACTAAAATGTGATCAATTATCAGGAAATCTGTGAATACTTACTAAGTTTATTAACTACTAACAAAAAGGCGAAATGTTATACTTACTATTACGCTCAATTATTATCTAAAATATACAAATAATTTGTACAAATAAAGAGAAGTCAGTAAAAAACTAATTTAAGAGTCTTTTAATTAACAATTTACCTGACTTTTGAAAAAAGCGTAGTTCAGTCGTTGTGGTATTCTGCCAATCGAATATGCATTCATGCAAACGAGCAACTGCAACATTTGGAAACAAGGCACATAAGATTTTAAACATAAGAATAAAGTATTGAGTTAAAACAAATACAAAAGTGACGACCAGCAACAAGGCATCTGGCCATAGCTACGCTGGTCCTCGTCAATATGCAGGGACGTCATTTCAAGTTTTTCCGGGGGGGGGGGGCAAAGGGTAAAAACACAATACAATTTCTCCAGAAAACAGCAAAAACCACGCCCACTTATATGTAAATACATTGATTTCTCAAAGTCAGGGGAGGGCAATTGACTCCCCCCCCCTGCCCCCCTAAATGACGGGCCTGTCAATATGTCATTCCTAATGAAGATCAAGATCCTTCTTAAAACTATCCACTCCATTGCAAGTAACAACTGCGTTCGGTAAATTGGTCCAAGTGTTTACAATCCTGATTTCCGGACACCGTTTCAATTGGTAACAGAAGTCTGACTCTGATGAGGATGTCCCAAACTCGAATCCCGGTTCGGGAGTGAATGTACTTTCTCTCTCTTGCCCTTGCATTCTGTGAATGTGTTGTAGGGCTGCGAATGGTTTCCTATCCTATAAACAAGTCCGAATGGAATGTGTGTACTGCGGAAGTCGGACTTCACGCCAAATGACGGTACAGTTGGAAAAGTGAAGCAGCGCCTCCCTAATTGCCAGCCTGTCTGGCACAAGACAACAACTTTCGACAAGACAACAACCTTTCAGTTGAATGACAATCGGTCATTCTATTGAAAGCGTAATACGTTCTGATCTAATTTTCGGCACGGCCAGTAAAACTTTGAGCTCGAAAATCTCTTAGTGTTTAAATCGCAAATCCTTCAACGGATGAAATATTTTTCAACGGATTTTTTTTTCTAAATTATTGTTAGGGAACCAGAAGTCCGTATGAAAAGTTAGGTTTCGTACTTTCTGAGTTTTTTTCTTTCTCTTCAAATTCTTAACTCTGCACCGAATTTCGAGCATTTTTGCAATTCGAAGTATGCATGTAAGACAAACGTTTGCAAAAATAAAGGTCATGCAAAAAAAAAAAGGAAAAAAAAGAAAAATATATATATATATATATATATATATATATATATATATATATATATATATATATATATATATATATATATATATATATATATATATATATATATATATATATATATATATATATATAATATATATATATATGTCCTAGATGCATACTTCCAATTGCAAATTTGCTCGAAATGAGGTAGAGAGTTAAAATATTGAAAGTTTGAGGCGAAAAAATAATTCAGTCAAAAAATACGAAATCTAACTTTTTATAGGGATTCCGTGTCCTTAAACTTATCTTTAGGGAAAGAATCTTCATTGAAAAATAATACTAAACAAAAAAACGACATTTGTGCGATCAAAATTCGCGGAGATATTCGAGTTTTAATGAGCAGGGCCCGTAAACAAACTGACAAAAGAAAATTTTCGCCCTGCCAGAGGAATAACGAGCTTTTAGATTAGGTATGATAATGAAATTTGTTTCGTTCGTGTCAGAAAACATTCGCTTCTCATTGTATTCAAAAATAAATACAGATTCTACAAGTCTACAAAACATAGCAAGGCAAGGTAAATTAATATACAATTTTATACAAAGATATTAAACACACGAAATATGTAAATCTAAGAAATAATATACAAAATTAAACACAGAAATTTTACATTGCTTTCTTGCAAATTAAAATAAAAATAAAAACAAAATCTGCGAAAACAATGTGTTAGAAATAAATATAATTTGTTTTAATCAAATATAATAGCTGCTCAAAATGTTTTCCTTCTACTAAAATACATAGTTAAATGCTTGATAAGAATTCTGATTGTACGTTTTGAAGCATTACTGGAGTGACACATTTCGCTGCGCATAAAATGCAGTTCTGCAAATCGATTTTGCTCAATGAATCTACCTCGTAGACTTTTTAAAAAACCCCAGAGGAAAAAATCAAGAGGACTAATATCAGGGGATCGAGGGGGCCATTCCAAAAGATCTCCATATCTAATGATATTATTATTAAACATACTACGTAGAAGTGCTCTAGTAGTTGCTGGTTTATGCGCGGGAGCCTCGTTATGCTGAAACCAAATTTTATTAAGATCTGCGAGCGAAACATGATTATCTAGAAAGCCAGATAAATATCCACGTAATATATCGTTATACTTTTCAGCGGTTAACGTGCCATCAAAAAAGAAGGGTCCCACTAACGTTCGTTTCCAAATGCCGCACCAAACATTAACAGACCATCGCACCTGATGCTTATTGGATCTTTGGATATGCGGATTCTGCATAGCCCAGAAACGAGTATTTTGACTATTGACAACGGTAGTTCTTGAGAACGTTTCGTATTTTAATTCCCACGTTAAATAACTTTTACAGTTAAATAGATTTTAGGAAAATAAAGAATATTTTGTTATCAAAGAACTCTGAATGGTGAGAATTTTGCGTGTATATGGCCCCCAAAATCACTTAAAATAACGCTAGTGTAAAGTGGTATAAGTCATAAAGTTTCATGTTTTATTTCTCCATGGATTTTGATCGCACAAATGTCGTTTTTTCTGTGTTAGTATTGTTTTTTAATGAAGATTCTTTCCCTAAATATAAGTTTGGGGCCCGGAGCCCCTATAAAAAGTTAATTTTTTATTGCTTCAAACTTTCCATATCTTAACTCTCCTCCTCATTTCGAGCAATTTTGCAAATGGAAGTATGCATCTAGGACGAACGGTTGATGAAATAGAGGTCATGAAGGTTGGAATACCCTGTATATATAAAGATGAGAGGGGGGGGGGGTAAAATGGAATACCATTTACATTTTTCAAAATAACTTTTTGTTTTTTTTAATAAATAATTTCATGAGTAAATACTAAGACTATTTGTAATGAAATGTGTTTTGTACAAAAAAAAAAAATATTTTTAAATATAAAAAACAATTGTTTAAAAAAATTACAAATGCAGGCTACTATGAAATACTCGGGTAATATGGAATAGGTGGTGTTAACCATTGAAATACTAATTAACTTCATGAAACATTGTTATCAAACCACAAATAAAAAAGTTAAATAATGAAAAATAATAATAATAATACTTTTATACTTAAGTATGTAGATATAATTTTTGACATTAAGTGTGAATCATTTCTGTTTCGAGTCTATTTACAGAAGTCACAGATGTAATAGTCTTGCTCTGCTCCCGTGCAGTCAAGGTGAGCCCACAGACAACTTACGCACTAAATCCAAACTTCACCTCGTTGATCTTGAGAGAATTTGCAGTCGCAAAAGATACATTCAGCGTATTTGCTTTTTTGTTGTCTTGAAATACTTAGTATTCCATAATACCCGACACGCCATCTTGGGAAATGAATATTAAAATGATGGACCAAATATTGTAAGCCGAAAAACGACTACAGTATAAAAAAAACTACAATTATTTTAGCGTACGTTACGGTTAACATCAATACTTTAAGCCATGTGTATACTAACAGATTAAAAATTTAAAAACTTAACTCCAAAATCTCTTGAGAATCAAAAATTAAACTTTTTTTGTCGCACTCTAATGACAACAGTAATCGGCGAACTCTTCCTGCAATGCATCATAGGAGTCTTTCTTGAGTAGTTCATGTTATTTCCAAGATATTGCAGCACCGAATGGAGTAAAAACCTCGGTATTCCATATTTCCCGACTATTGTGTTGACAATGTGCAGATTGGAGTAAACAAAATTAATACGAATATGAACAATTTGAAATTTTAAAAACTTTTGAAAATTTAGAGAAACATTTAAAAGTTCGAAAAACTATTTAAACATATAAGAAGAAGAAATATGGGTAATGTGCTGCCTAATCTTCAGAGAGCGCTTGTAAATTTGCAAAATTTAAAATTTTTTCCATCTTGCATATACATATACAGGGTGTCCACTCCAATCGTGGACCAATAGCTAATTTCTAAACCGTTAGAGATAAGCATATAGTTTATTTAGGAAAAAATCTCCAAATTATGAAAGGAATTTTGGGTCTATTCAATGTTTTTCAAAAAATCAAATTTTGAAAGAGTTACGAAATTTAAATTTTTATACAGCCCCCCAGTCCTATCAATCATATTTAGTAAAACATTCTTGACACTGTAACGTTTAAAACTAAAAAAAAAATCACTCTTCTACCACAAAAATTGACCGAGTTATGACGTTTTGAAAAATCAAGATTTTGAAGGATTTCGCATACGGTCCCTTGAGAGATCTCTCGATGACGTCATGAAATAATGCAAAATCTTGATTTTTCAAAACGTCATAACTCGGTCAATTTTTGTGGTAGAAGAGTGATTTTTTTTTTTAGTTTTAAACGTTACAGTGTCAAGAATGTTTTACTAAATATGATTGATAGGACTGGGGGGCTGTATAAAAATTTAAATTTCGTAACTCTTTCAAAATTTGATTTTTTGAAAAACATTGAATAGACCCAAAATTCCTTTCATAATTTGGAGATTTTTCCCTAAATAAACTATATGCTTATCTCTAACGGTTTAGAAATTAGCTATTGGTCCACGATTGGAGTGGACACCCTGTATATTAAATTATGGTTTTGAAGAAATTACGTGTTTTATGCAGTACAAGCGTCATTTTAAGGACGGGGAAATGCATTTAGGAAATGCATAACCTTTTTTTCAGATATATCTCTTATTAGTATACACTTTTTGATAACATTTTTTTTTGTGCAAAATATTTGTACATGAGGTCACGGTGTCCTGAAACATTGCTGAAATACTCCCATGTGCTGGAAAAGACGGCTAAGCACAGATTCACTGAGAATTTAATTTTTCAAGTATCAAACTTATTGAGATTTTGACACAATAAAAATTAATAAGTTACTTACATGAAATGCAATGAGCATACTCAGCAGCATCTTCATGGATTTACACATCTGAAACAATAACGAAAACTATATTAATCTTTGAATGCTGAAAAGCATGCAAACTCTTACTTTATACGCTGATGAATATATACTACTATATGCTTACAGATCAAAAGCTGAAAATGGCCCTTGCAAAAAAAAACGGGAAATTCACCGATAATTACTCGGAAAGAAAGCATAATGAAATTGAGAAGGAAACAAGAGAAAAGAAAAGTGTGACATATAAAGATGAATAATTTCTCTATCGATTAAAAAGTAAGGGCTAAATCCCAAATTCTACTTAAGAAATTGAAAATATTTTAAAATTTTATCGAGAGGGGAAAAAAAGAGAAATAATAAAGCTTAATGAAAAGGATTATCACTTCGTTGTTTGTGCCAATTGTTTTGTTCTGGGTTTTGGGGTTCATTCTGAAATTAAATATTTCTTTATAATGTTTTATGCATTTAACTTAAATATTGGGCTCAAAAGAGACAATTTTTATCTTTAAAATTATTGATACTCTTTCAATTTTCAAGTTTTGGATTCCGACCAGTGGCGGCTCGTCCATAGGCGCTGCGGCGCTGCAGCACCCCCAGCAGTTTTTCCAAAAAATATGCTTTTAAGTTATTATTTCATTCACATTTTTATTTTATTCTGATCCTGAGTGAATATAAATCATACAAAATCCATAGTTGGTCATCAAAGGAGATTTCGTTACACACACACACAAACGCCATGAAATTATCAGTGAAGTCAATCTTATGGCCTCAACTAAAGTGCGAAAAAAAATTCTCATACTTTCCGTAAGGCGCTGCACAGGGAGTTGCTCCTTTGAGCTAGCTGAAAAGCTTTCTACGCTGCTCAACGTGACGTGTGGTCAATCGGGGTAGGATTTTTCAACCGCGCTGTGGGCTGCAACCGGTGCAGCTCCCTGAGATGCTTTAGTAACCGATTACTCGCATACGCAATCTTAATATTTCCTTTTCGCAGCTTTATTATTTGCTGCTTTAAACTAAATATTATCAACTTTTGTAGTGTATGAAACGATGATTGTTGAGCATTTGCCGGGTATTTCTTTTTCACTGTTATTTTTGTCCGAAAAAAATGCTATTAAAAAAAAAAAAAAAGTAGCTCTGTTTCGAATTTTAACATTGCTTACGCTTCGACGAGTAGAAAGTTCTCGTACCAGAAAAAATTTAACAAAGACATTCACTTGAAGCATGTCAGATGATAGGTTAACATCCTTAGCTATGCTCAGGGCAGGAAAAAGTTTGATCAATAATATCAGAAAGTTTAATGGAAAAGTAAAAAAAAAAAAAAGATCGAAAAATGTGCTTTGTTTTTAAATAATTTTAAAATGTTTATTTATTTTTTTCTCATTTGTTTGATTTGAGTAAATATAAATTAGATGTTTAATGATTTTTATTTCAATATTGGTGCGTTAAAAACATTTTTTTTAACGTATTGACATACGCATACATTTTTGTTACATTAAAAAAATTGCAGCACCCCCAAGTTTGAGAGTCACAAGCCGCCACTGATTCCGACCCTTCGAATTTTAAAGCCTTCGACTCCCGACTACTTCACCAAAAACAGTCCAACTGTGACTATGCAGCCTACCCCTGGCTAAAAATAACTTAATTGCTTACCCTAACGATCTGTGTTTAATAAAGGATTTTCTAACCCGTGTTTTCAGGTTTTGGTAATATTTTGGTTACATGGTATTTCTACGTTAGTTAAACCTATACATATTATTATACATTAAACCATATGAATTTGCTTTCCCATACATCATCCGGTTGAGTCTCAAACTTTTCAAAAAAAAATTTTATTTTCTGTCAATCGCTAACCTAATTTACATGTGTACCTATTTCTCCAGTAAATTGAGTTTGATGCAAAAATCTTTCAATCTCTCTGAAAATCCTGCAATGTTAAAGAAAGCATGAGGTTTAAATAAAAAATCACTTGAAATTTATGTAACGTAATTTTATTTAAATACAACCGCTAAAGCATTTTTTGTGAAACGCGTAAGTTTACTTAAGTGGTTTTTTGATAGAGAGGCACAATAATTTTGACCTTTGAAATACTCTTAAAGGTATGTTCTATCATTCCAAAGAAGGAAATTGTGTGCCATTTTTGTTTTCTTGTTGATATTATGCAATATCAACACACATTTCAGTCCTGAAATGTTTTTAAAAAACGTGTTTCTAAATATTGTTCAATCTAATTTAAGAAAGTAGGTATATCTTTATTTTTAAAAAATATTTTCATCACTACTAAATAACTAAAAGCTTATTTTCTCTTGATGAGTTAAATTAGCTGATAAAAATAATTTATGAGCGGAAAATTCAGGTGCCAAAATCAGTAAAAAATAGTCGAAGAATAAAGATCTGCCTTTTTCTTCTTTTCTTTCTCTGTCTTTTTGTTTATTTATTTTTTCATTATTATCTGCAAGAGTACTATGAGGTATAACTTTTTTTTTCACCTTACAATTTTAAGATTTCAATATTTCTGGAATTCTTAAGTTTAGATAAAAGTACCTCTTTGATGCAAACGTTAATACTCTTACAACTTTTCACCTTTCTAGCCGTTCAGAAAATTGTTAAAGGTTTAAATAATGCTTCCTTTCGGTTTAAATATAAATAATGATTATGAAAAAGTACGTAACAGAAAAAAAAATTGGGGATTCAATCTCCAAAACAGGGAGGGGGAGGTATGGGGAAAACTGTGGTCACATTTGACTTCTGAGCCAAATTCTGAGTAATTTTTCATACGAATTACAGCAATAATGGTGTTAGAAACCTTTTGGGAAGTGTTTTGCCACGCAGAGTAATTTATTAAAATAATTGATCAAAATATTAAATGCAACATATGTTCAACAAAAGCTCTCACGGTAACCTTTAATGCAAACTTTAGAATTCTAAAAATATTGAAAACAGAATACTGCCAAGTGAAAATAACTATTGTCTTATGATAGTGTTTAAGTAATTTAAAAAGGGAAAACAAAGAGAAAGTAAATATTTATTCTTCAGCTGCGTTATACTGAACTTTGTAGCTGATTTTTGTTCTCATAAACAGTTTCCAATCTGCTCGTTCTATTATTCATCAATAGAAAATAATCTAATACTTATTTAATAGTGATAAAAATACACTTAAAAATAAAGGTATACTTGCTGTTAAGTTAAATTAGGTAGAAAAATGTGTAGAATTTTTTTTTTTTTTTTTTTTTTCAAAAATTTCGGTACTGACTTGCATGCATTTTGTAATATCCACAAGAAAACGAGAACAAAATCCAATTTTCTTCTTTGCAATGATAGAACACATCTTTAACTCAGTTTCAACTGTTTGAATTATTGAATAAGACCTATGCCTCTTAATGAAAAATCCACATCAGTAAACTCACTATGTTCTTTACCAGAAATACATGCTTGTCGTGTTTTATTTTTATTTAAGGAAAATTACGTCATATAAATTTCAACCTCATGCTTTTGTTAACGTACCTGACAATTTTCAAAGAAATTGAAATATTTCTGCCGCAAATACAACTTATAGGCGAATAAGTATGCATGTAGATTAGGATTAGCAATTGACAAAAAATATTTTTTTTTAGAAATTCGAGGGTCTTCAAAACGAAAGAGGGGGATACAAATTTGGGGAAAAAATCATATAACTACTTACTAACCTCTATAGACACATCAAATACAGCAAAAATTATCAAAACCTGAGGATATGGGTTACATGGCCGGGGGAACTGACGTGGAAAAACCCTTAAGTTATTTCTTATTTTAAAATAATTATCTTAGCTGATGCTTAACTCAACATTATTAACCAAAAGACTTATTTCAAAATTCAAACGTGATTCTGATAGCTACATAAATATTTTTTGTCCTCTAATAATGTATAATTTTTGGTAATAATAACTTTTAATAAATGTTTTAATTAATTGCAGATAATTAATCAGAATTGATATAGAATACTTATCAAAAAATATTTTGAAGCACTCTAGTCCTTATGCCTGTAAGTACCTAATAAAACCTAAAAGTCAGTAGTGGAGACAGGATTGTTTTTTGGAGAGGGCTGTACGTGCCGCAACTGGAGTTTTCCACTGGGATTGACCCTTATACATGAAATAAATATTACCCCCATAACGGCCCCCTCCCCATTCCTCCCTTGACGCGCCCCCGGGAGCTTGTTGTATTAATTTGAATGTAAAGAAATGATTCAAAATAGAAGAGTTTTTTGTCTAATTTAGGGTTGGTTCGGGTAAGTGGGCCACCCCCTTAAAACTGAAACACGCATATGGTTTTTATACTTTTTTATACCGATCATGTTATATTTAATCACAGTGATTGGTTTTGCACGTATTTAGGTTTCATTGAAATTTTTTTAGATCACATAACTTAAATGCAATGAGTTACCGTCCATAAGCCAGGGCTAAGGCAGAACTGATTTTTTTTTTTTTTTTTTTTTTTGCGAGTTCAAACAACATTTTTCAAAGAAGTGTTTCAAGGTTAATTTTATTATTATCTATAATCATTACGTTTCCTTGTGGAGTTTAACATGAAGTACTTATTGTAATAGGAATTTTTCCGCAAAGTATTTTTAATAAGTGTTTAAGAGAAGGGGACCCATTTACTCCGTAGTTTTTCCCTATTAAGGTAAGTAGGTCCCCTCAGAAAAATGATAATTTCAAAATCAAAAGCAGTTCTGATGAAGCAATTTCTAAGATGAAATGAAAGATAATGATGCAGAAATAGAAAGAATTGATGGTTCAGCTACAAAAACTGCAAAAGCTAGTAACTATGCATTTGGGAAACTTGCATCAAAGAAAACCATAAGTATTATGACGTTCTAATTTTAGAATATGATGCATATGAAAAAAAAATACTGCTGAATTTGATACAAAGAACAGAAATAGCTACACTTTTTATTGGTTTAATGTAAGTGATGTTAGAATTATAACTCAGGATGAAATGATAATGTTTCTCCCTCAGCAAACTTCAAATAGACACGCTACCATTAAGTGTTTCCTTTTTTTTTCAACCTATATATAAATAAATAAATAAATAAATATATAAATAAATAAATATATATATATATAAATAAATATATATATATATATATATATATATATATATATATATATATATATATATATATATTTTACCAAAATTAATCTTAAGCGACTCTATTATGTTTATTCAACACTAATTTATATGTAGAAGCAAAAAATATGCCTAAAGGCTTTTAATGAATTTCACAAACACAATTGTTTTGTATTCAGCTTTATAACTTTCTGTCATACACATTTAAATATCAGTAGATACCTCGTTAATGCATACATTTACAAAAAAAATTTCCTTCTTAAATTTGACATACTTTTTCAGGTAGGAACCGCAAACCCCTTTTTTATATATGCTCACTTTAAATTTTAATAAATGGGGGACGGCCCACTTACCCCTTCCTAGGGGGTAAGTGAGTCCCCCACGTCATTTTTAAAGAATACGATGCTTAAAAATATTTAAAGCATTATTTTAGAAAATAATGCTGAACTTGTGTTTATTAATAATGTCCAAAATAAAATAAGTCAACAAGTTTAAACTGTTTTGCTTTAAAGCTGTTGTATAAGACTTTAAAAACGACGGTTCTGAAAAGGGGACCCACTTACCCTAACCAACCCTATTTACTGAGTCAACACTTTTCAATTTTTCTATTTCACCTTCAAATCAACTACATCATAACTATAACATCAGAACTTATTACAAATAAACAATTCATTTTGAACTATTTAAAAAGTGAAATTCTTCGAAATCTTTACTTTTAAACAAAGAAAAAATGTACGGGAAGTTCACTAAATACTGAATCGATTTCGGATAAAATTGAGTAACTTATTGTGACATAACAGTTTTGTTGACACAAATGAAACAACATATACTAAAAACATAGTAACATTACTTTCCATTAAAAAACTATCTAATCTTCTTAGGTAAAACCTTCCGCGCATTTACGCATGCGTCAGGTCTTCTCTGATCTTACCATAATAGGGGTGTTAGGTAAGATAACAAAATGGGGAAGAATAATAAAAAGCATTTTGAACCGTATCAAACAATGTGAAACGAGGCTAATTTCAAATACATAGTTTAGTTGAATATGTCAAAAGGATATAGCAAATGCAAGTTTTAAATGGAAAACTTCGGAAAGTTATCACCTACAAGCCATCTACCCTTTCTTTAAATGGAACTGTTCGCGAGTGCTAGGCAGCGGCTTTCATGGAAGACAGTTAAGGAAATCATTTAAGCAAAAATATTGAGCAAAAAAACAAAATATTTTTATATTTTCTATTTTGGAGGGAGCTACAGCCCCCTCAACCTCTCTTTTCGCTAATCACCCGCTAAAAGTAGTCAACATAAATAGCATAGTCACTTACTTTCACTGAAGAACAACAGATCAAGCTCCCAGTCCAACCGCAACAGACGAAATGATGAATGTTTGAAAGATTCGATACTTATATGAAAATAACTGATGACGTAGCAAAAATTCCAAAAACTCATCAAAAAATGGCGTGGTTTACTGAGGTCAGTGTCATCTGTGTCTGAAATTAAATTCCTTTCTTTGTGCCCCCCCCCCCCTTTGTTGCTTGAGCTCAGAATCGAATCTACTGTTTTTTCTTTTCAAAAACGCCGCATTACAGATTTCTCGACGAAAGAGAAGAAAAGATCAAGAAAATTGAATTTCGCACCTGCCCTACTTCTTCGTGGGTGGTTCGGTAAGGAATATTCTATCTGTGGTCAGCTAAGAGTAACGGTTATTTTGCAAGTAATTATTTTTTTCATTTTATGAAAATGCTTATTTTAAATGTGTTTTTTTTTCCATCGGTGAAGAAATGGAAGGAGTAGTGTTTCCCAAAACCAACGATTATTTTCCATTAAAGGACCATGATGTTACAACCTTTGCATTATAAAATCTTTTTGGAATAAAATATTTTCTCTTAATTGTTTTTTAGCTTGTTTTTCCATTTTACCCGGGGTGAAGCAGAAGGACAGATGTGGCATTAAAGACGGGGTTTTCAATAATACCTGTTTTTAACAAAAGGCGATTTTCCTACCTTATTCCCAGAATGCCTTGCGGAAAGGTTCTGATTTCGTGGAAGTAGCGAAAGTTGTTTCTCATTTTTGTTCTCAAAATCGTTGATTTAAAATTAGCTTGGACGTCATGCCTTTCATTCATAATTCACAATATTACACAAATTTGCTTACTTCAAAACATAGGCCCCGTTTATATACATACTTTTGCACTTTCCGGGATATTTTGTTCCTTATTTTAAGTAGGCAAACATCATTATTCTCTGGAATACTTTCCGATTCCTGAAAAAAAAAGTCATTAATCTCGAACTTTTAAAAAGGAATGGTGTTGTAATAAAAGCATTTCTTAACAATTCTGCAAAAAACAATTCCTATTGTTAAAAAAGATGTTGGACAGTCTGTAATAAAAAAGGATACAGGGGTTAGAGAGGGTATTTAAAAAAAAAGGAGGGTTTTTGTTCTAATAGGCTTATTTTGCCGCACAACGTTTTAAAAACTTCAATAGAATGCATCAGTATTTATTTCCTTAGTTTTCAGTTGGAATGACATTTGACAAAAGTTTATAAATACACTCTTGACCATAGGCGGCTGGTGCACCTAAAAAGTGGGAGTCGAAAAAAGATGAGGGGTAGGGGGCAGCATCTCTCAATCTCTTTTTTTTTTTTAATTGACTATATTATTGGATTTTATCATTACTGATTAAATGACCTCTAAAATATGCCAAAAACGGCCTCAAAAATCAGGGCGGATTATCCCCGTAAACCTCCCTTTCCGATTCAAAGTTCGATTTTTATGAAATAACATTAGAAAATACTATTTTTGGAATATTCAGCTTCAATTTTCGTCAAATTAATCACTCCACTGAGTAAAAAGAACTCATTTTAAATTGATCATTATTTTTTGACTCTGAAAAGTGAGGGGGCAAGGTCCCTATGGCTTTGGAAGTGAGGGGGCAGTCGCCCCCCTTGCTCCCCTATACGAGCCGCCTATGCTCTTGACATGTTTTCGTTCGGGAATTTTTTTGAAAGTTTTGGCCCGTTTACAAGTAGATCCTTTTATTTTATTTCTCGTTTCTATATTAAATTTCTCGAATCATGCTCGATATGGCATTTATAAAAATATTTTTGGAAAAAAAAATAGAACCGACTTCAGTTGGAAATTGCTCTAAAAAGTAAAAAATAATTTTTTTCTTTGAACACCATCGAAACTACTTTTAAACATAAGTTTTGAAGTCGGCGCAAAAACGATAGGTAAAATGATGTTTAACCATATTTTGCCAACATTTTTTCAGGGAAACCATTGAAACTTAAAAGCAGAATGGTTGTACCATTACACGAATGTGTGGTAATCAATGAAATGAATCCATTAAAATTTATATTTATAGTTGAATTGTAGTTGCGTATAATTCAAAACATTGTTTTTGCGCCGACTTCAAAACTTATGTTTAAAAGTAGTTTCGATGGTGTTCAAAAAAAAAATTATTTTTTACTTTTTAGAGCTATTTCCAACTGAAGTCGGTTCTATTTTTTTTTTTCCAAAAATATTTTATTTCACTCTTTTTAATGTAAATGCACTTAAAATAATCAAAATAAAGTTAAAAAAACCATGCAACTATTCAAAAAAATCCTTGCAGACCTGGACTCGATCTCATTCCGTCAGGAACTTCAACACGACGCGTTTAACCACTTGACCATCGGGTCGCTCATTGAAGTAAGGATATACGATAGCACATATTGTTTTAGTTTTTCGATTACAACTTTTTTTCTAGTGAACAAATATCGTCATATGAATACATGGTACCTAAGTTAACCGTCTACTATCGATTAAAAAAAAATCGTCCAAATCGGTTCAGTAGATCAGATGTTATGTGCGCAACAAAAAAAAAAAAAAAAAAAAAAAAAACATACGCTTTGAATTGAGAACCTTCTCCTGTTTTGAAGTCGGTTAAAAATTGAAAGTAAAAGTAAGTAATTTGAATTGTGGGGAAAAGGGTTAGAGTAAGACTTGGAAAATTGTTGCAAGTTTTTGCAATGCAAAATAATTTTCAACTAAAGTGGACTCTTTAGCTTTTTTCAAACACCACAAATCAAAATCTTATTTTTTAAAAAGTTGTGTCACTTTAATGGTCGTTCATACCCCCCCCCCCCCTCGCAGTGCAAAAAAATATTACACAGCAGATTTTGCCTAATAACTCAACACTCACGGTGTTTGATACATTTTATTTGTTTGTAATGATGTTTTTTGGTCACAACCAATATGAAAATCGCAAAAAATAGTTATTTTAATTTTTAACATATATTTATCATCCTCAGAACTTTTGACTTTTAATTTTACCTTGAATTTGACGTAAATTTAAGGTATAAAATACAGAATTTTATAAAGGTACAAAATTTAACATAATTGATTGTGTATATAATTTTTGAAAAAATAATATAAGTGCCGCAAATCAAAAACCATTTATTGCCACAATCGATTCAAAGCCCCCAAAAATGGTGCAAACGTCCATAAGAAAATTCTACAGCATCGAAGGACCCCATTGCCAATTTTGACCAAGATCCGACCAAAACTGTCATTTTGTACTATAAAAAAATATGGGCTAGATCCCCATGGGGGGATGTACAGTCATAGAAAAAAAAAACGAAACACTCACTCTTATTCGAAGACTATTAACACTAGAGACACGTGTAATATGTTATTTTTTCAGGAATAATGTGTTCTATAAATTTCTTTTAGTAAATTGTTGTTAAGGGGTCGTCTTCATATAAAAATCGGCATCAACTTTAAAATTTTCTATGAAAACCCCAATTTTTTATCGCATATTTGTGATCAGCAACATCATTTAACTTTGTATGCCAAATCGTTTTAAATTTGCTCCAGCCGTTGCTTCACAATTAAACTGAGAAAAAACCGTCCCGTAATGTTAAAAATATTTTTGATATTTGGGTATATAATACCTAAACCACGATAGGTACGGCAAAGTTTGTTTTTTTATATCAAAGTATGAACCAACCCAACAATAAAAACGTCATTGACTTCCTCTCAGATAAAATTTTGAATTTTTTATGAATTTTGAAAGTAATATTTGAAAAAATGATGATCTGGAATCATATAATATTTTGATGGAAAAACAATCTAGAAGGGGTTTCAAAGGAGAATCCAAAATGGGAGCTCAAAACATCCAGTAGTTTTTGAGATATGCTAAAAGAACCATTTTTAGGGACCATATACAACTGTGCAAACTGAAACAATAACAAGAAACTTCTATGCAAAGAAAGAGGAATATGCTTATCCACCAGTTACAGAACATACTCAGCATTTTTATATAGTATTTAGCTTTCAACAGTTAAAAAATGTTGAAAGCGAAACTCTAATAAAACTGCTGAGTATATTTTAAAACTGGTAGACAATCATATTTTTTGTCCATTAGTCAGAAGTTTGCATTCATGCAACATGTAGCAATTCAGAAAACTTTTAACGTGGACACTTGATTTTCAAGGGAAACTGTGGTGTCTCGGAGGGTTATTTGGAATAATTTGTGAAGATTAGACTTTTTTTAAATTCTGAGCCACGGTTTTAACATTTTTGCCAATCCTAATACAGTAGTTTATATAAATACAAGAGGTTACTTTTAAGTTGTAACCTCTCTTCAAAAGGTGTGTGCTGCAACGGTTAGTGCGTAGCTAAAAAAATGTCCATCTTTGTTTAATCAAAAAGATAGAATGTTGCGTTTTTCCCTTGAACTCTACACAGTAGGATATTCTCTTCCAAATTTCAAAAAAATATTATAACTTTAACAAAACCCGAGAATTTTTAATTTATTACGAAAAGCAAACGTATTATTGCGAGTAGCTTTCGGTAATTTAATCGAAAAAAATATGATTTGTCTACTCTTTGTAAATTTCGACCTTGAAAGTAGCCTTTTAAATGTGGTGGTGGTCCCTAAACCTTTGGTCGGTCATAACTTTTGTTCTACTGGTCCTAAAGTGATGCCGCTTGGTACCCAACGTACATTTGGCCCTCCGCACCTAATTATGTAATCAAATGTAGGGGTTCCCATTTGAAAATCCAGACTTTGAGTTCATTTCACTTTGTATATAGCCCCTTATCAAAACTTTACTCACATAGTTTTAAAGAAGACTTTAATCCATGTCAGAAGACACCTTTCTTTTGTTCTTGGCACGTATAGCAGCCGAATAATTCAGAGTGTTTCGTTTTTTTTTTTTCTATGACTGTACCTGCATAAGGACATTACAATCATTAAAATAATTCGAAAAAAAAAAACATGCAGCTGTTCAAAAAAATCCTTTCAGACATGGACTCGATCTCATTCCATCAGGAACTTCAACCTGAAGCGCAAAACCACTTGACCATCGGGTCGCTCATTGAGTTACTTAAACAATAGCACATATTGTTTTAAATGACCATGAAATGTTAGTTTTTCGATCATAACTTTTTTTCTAGTGAACAAATATCGTCATATGAGTACATGGTACCTAAGTTACACCATCTTCTATCGATTAAAAAAAATTGTCCAAATCGGTTCAGTAGATCAGATGTTATGTGCGAACAAACAAAAAAAAAAAGTATACGCTTTGAATTGAGAACCTCCTCCTTTTTTGAAGTCGGTTAAAAAAAGCGTTTATATTAGAAAAAAAAGCTCCTTTTTCAAAAATTAGTTTTCAAAAACGGTGGGAAAATTGAAAAAAAATGCCTGTTTTTTGGGTTAAGGATAAAAGGTTCTGTAATGTAGTAACTAAAATTAGAATTTTCTGGTTTACCATTCTCCATTTTTAACCGACTTCGAAAAAGGAGGAGGTTCTCAATTCAAAGCGTATACTTTTTTTTTTTGTTTGTTCGCACATAACATCTGATCTACTGAACCGATTTGGACAATTTTTTTTTTAATTGATAGGAGATGGTGTAACTTAGGTACCATGTTCTCATATGACGATATTTGTTCACTAGAAAAAAAGTTATGATCGAAAAACTAACATTTCATGTCATTTAAAACAATATCTGCTATCGTAAATCCTTACTTCAATGAGCGACCCGATGGTCAAGTGGTTATGCGAGTCAGGTTGAAGTTCCTGATGGAATGAGATCGAGTCCAGGTTTGCAAGGATTTTTTCGAATAGCTGCATGTTTTTTTTTTTTTTTTTAATGATTTTAATGATTGTAATGTAATTATGGCAGTACATCCTCCCATGGGAATGTGCCCCATATTTTTTTATGGTACAAAATGAGTTTTGGTCGGATCTTTGTTAAAATTGGCAATGGGGTCCTTCGATGCTGTAGAATTTTCTTATAGACGTTTGCGCCAATTTTGGGGGCTTTGAATCGATTGTGGCAATAAATAGTTTTTGATTTGCGGCACCTATATTATTTTTTCAAAAATTATATACACAATCAATTATATTATGTTAATTTTTGTACCTTTATAAAATTCTGTATTTTATACCTTGCATTTACGTCAAATTCAAGGTAAAATTATAAGTCAAAAATTCTGAAGATGATAAATATATGTTAAAAATTAAAGTAACTATTTTTTATGATTTTCATATTGGTTGTGACTAAAAAACATCATTACAAACAAATAAAATGTATCAAACACCATGAGTGTTGAGTTATTGGGAAAAATCTGCTGTGTAATGTTTTTTTGCACTGCGAGGGGGGGGGGGGTATGAACGATCATTAAAGTGACACACATTTTTAAAAAATAAGATTTTGATTTGTGGTGTTTGAAAAAAGCTAAAGAGTCTACTTTAGTTGAAAATTACTTTCCATGAAAAGCAAAAACTTGCACCAATTTTCCAAGTCTTACTCTAACTCCTTCTCCCACAATTCAAATTACTTACTTTTACTTTCAATTTTTAACCGACTTCAAAAAAGGAGGAGGTTCTCAATTCAAAGCGTATGTTTTTTTGTCTGTTTGTTCGCATATAACATCTGATCTACTGAACCGATTTGGACGTTTTTTTTTTTAATCGATAGGAGATGGTTAACTTAGGTACCATGTATTCATATGACGATATTTGCTCACTAGAAAAAAAGTTATGATCGAAAAACTAAAATTTCATGTTATTTAAAAACAATATGTGCTATCGTAAATCCTTACTTCAATGAGCGACACGATGGTCAAGTGGTTAAAAGCGTCGGGTTGAAGTTCCTGATGGAATGAGATCGAGTCCATGTCTGCAAGATTTTTTAACAGCTGCATGGTTTTTTAACTATATTTTGATTCTTTTAAGTGCATTTACACTAAAAAGAATGAAATAAAATATTTTTGGAAAAAAAAATAGAACCGACTTCAGTTGGAAATTACTCTAAAAAGTAAAAAATAATTTTTTTCTTTGAACACCATCGAAACTACTTTTAAACATAAGTTTTGAAGTCGGCGCAAAAACAATGTATAGAATCATACGCAACTTCAATTCAACTATAAATATAAATTTTAATGGATTCATTTCATTGATTACCACACATTCGTGTAATGGTACAAATATTCTGCTTTTAATTTTCAATGGTTTCTTTGAAAAAATGTTGGCAAAATATGGTTAAATATCATTTTACCTATCGTTTTTGCGCCGACTTCAAAACGTATGTTTAAAAGTAGTTTCGATGGTGTTCAAAGAAAAAAATTATTTTTTACTTTTTAGAGCAATTTCCAACTGAAGTCGGTTCTATTTTGTTTTTTCCAAAAATATTTTATATTCGCTAAGATTGTTTTGACAAATCCATTGGATTGATATCATGCCAACATTTTCAGACTTTGTAATTGTCCTGATATTCCTGATAAAAATATACTGTCCTGATTTGTCCTAATTTTTAGCTTTCTGATCTTCCTGATTTTTTGCAGACATCAATTTCAGGGCTTCCAAACAGGTTTTCAGTTTGTCCTTAGGAAAAAAAAAGGGTATCTAACTTACTTTTAACTCTCTTTCTAAGCTCATTATTCTTAAAAAGTTGAAACTAAAAATGCACTGTTTAATTGGTAAACAGGCACTAAGACGATTTATTTATTATTTTTCACCAATGCATTGGTACGGGAGAAAAAGGAAGTTAGCTTGGATCCGAGCTGAATTAGTCAAATTTCAAGATGAATCGGAAAGCAAATAAATTACTTGAAGAACTACCTGGAGTTCTTCAAGTAATTGGAACATCTCTTGTTTCACTGGAAGTTTGAGACAAATGTATCTAACTCTTTATTTTTCCTCTTACTTATTTTTTTATACTCTGCTTGTGGTTTGCTGACCCTCGATAAAGTCAGCCTGAAGATATTTTTTCGGCTTCACGCAAATTTAAAACTAGTTTGCAAACATGAATGGTTGAAGAATGAGTGGCTTTGTCTATTACATACTCGTAGGGAGATAAATATATTTGTGAAAAAATATTGAAAAAATCATATTTTATCCTTACAGAAAATTAAGATTCATGAATGTCTATGTCTACTTAGAGCCTACTTAGAGCTAATGATTGGATGAACCTTCAAGAAGTACCAAAATATCTACTTGATACAAATTTAAATTTCATTTTTGAGCATCCCTGGCTTCGTGAAGAATAAAAAATTTAGCTAGTTCTTTCGGAAATCGGAAATCTGGCACACTTAGAGTTCTGCCGATGTTTTAATGAAAGTTCTATAATCTTTGTTTTCAATCTCTTAACTAAACACAAATTTCATTTATTTGTTAAAATATTTTCCATGACTTTCTACATATTTCATACGGTTATACATCAAACGATATAACCTCATATTAGGCTGAATTTCGCAAGCCAGAGCACATGTAAACTTTAAATGTAGTTGAATTTCGAACATAAATATTTTTTTAAAAAAAAAGGAACTATCAAAATTGTGGTTCACCCGTTTAGGAGCTACGATGCAACCACCGACCGACACGCAAATGCAGAATCACATCTCATCCTGCATCGGAAGTTTAAAAATGTACAATCTTCTGCCATATGTTGACTATGTATCATTAATTCAAATTGAATATGCTGTATAACTCGATTACAGAATGTGTCTTGTGCGATTAGAAATGTTTTTATTTTAATTTCAGCAATTTTTGGTTAAAATAGGGGACGCCAAATAAATGAACATCTATCCTTTTAACAGGAAAAGAGATTAGTGGGATGGTTTTGTAAATAACTCTCATGTTACCTGGAAGTTTCTCATCAGAATCCAAGTAACGGTGGGGTCCGTAAAATGGAGCAAAAAACTGGTTTCCCATCTGTATCGCTTTACACCCCCACCCTCCATCATAACTAAAACTACTCAAGGTCGCTCACTACTGAGAATAGAAGGATTCTAAGAAAGAACAATAAATCATCCTGTGCGGGCAGTTCTTTGAATTTTGGCCGTTTCCTCTGTATGAATTTTCCCGAGTTCATCTCTTCTTTTTTTCAGGATTTTTTTTTTTTTTTTTTTTGACATAATTAGAGTATCCGTTGCCGGCTTTCTGACTAAAAAAAAAAAGGTTTTTACTTTTTCAATACGGAAAAATGTGCCGCCCTGGGCTGTAGTCCATCAAGCCCATACGTAAATACGGCACTGGTCGGAGTAGAAAATTCGATGTTGGAGTCGGTTTTAAAAATTAAGAGTCATCAGTCAAAGTCGATAGGCGGTGTCGGAGTCGAAAACTCTAAAATTATAATGGTAGGAGTGGGTCATTTTTTTAAAACCTGCATTTATGCCATGTTTTCGGAGTCGAAGTCAAGGAGTTGGAATTAGAGTCCTAACAGCAGCTCATTCAGAAAAGTACTTTGCATAGATCATTTATCAAAACCATTTTCCAACAAAGTTAGTCTGAAGGAAATCCGCCTTTACGTTAGGATCTACATTAAACTTAAGTTTTTTCTTGGCGCTAATATTAAGGTTTTTTGAACGGTTCAAAATTGAAAGAAAAATGGTTTAAATTAAAAAGCAAAATATGGGAATTAAGGTGCCCTCGCCGAGAACGTTTAAACGAAATTTTTTTTTTTATTCAATTCTGATTATTCACTCAATAGTTATTAGGTGGGATAAGGTTGTTTGAACGGTTCAATGTTGAATTGTTCAAATCGAAAATTTAAAGATATGATTTAAGTATCTTTGATGAAATCTTTCGAACGAAAACAAGTTTGTTCAAATCGGACGGTTCACAAAAAGTTAGTATCACGGGACAGATTGTTTGAATGACTCAAAGTTGAACCAAAAATTGTTCAAATCGAAAAGTCAAATACAGGAATGAGGTGGCCAGATCTTTTCAACAAAAAAAAAAATTGTTCGAAGTGGACAGCTCATTCTAAGGTTATTAGGGGGGAGGGGCAGACCGACAGACAGACAGACACACGTTGTTTCCCCATCTCAAACCCTACTTTCCAATTTTTAATTTTTCGACATTTAATTTTTTTTTAAATTCCTTTTTGCCTTTTTTTGGACTTGGCGATATTTTTGTGATGCATTAAACCACTTTTAATGCTTTTTTCTCATTTTAACAGGAAAGTAGGCTAAAAGGGGGGGGGGGGTCTCATAGAACATTTTTAAGTTGATGTCCATTTTAAAATGAAGACGACCCCTTAACAACAATTTAGCAACAGAAACTGGCAGAGCACATTATTTTAAAAAAAAATAACATCTCACACGGGTCCAAGCTTTGAAGGCAAAGCTTGGATACAAAGCAATAAGTTACCGCCCCGAAGTCAGTGCTAAGGAAGAAACATGCAATACACCGCCAACACGGTTATTCCATCCAAGGACAGCAGTTTCGTGCTTGTTAGCACTCGTCAGCTTTTAATAGGAAGTAATCTAGCTGAGCCAAAAAAAAAAAAAAAACTGGTAGCTAATATGAAATTAGAACGCCAGTGAGAGACCGCACAATGGTACGGTGTAACTCGTAATTTTAAAAGCAGAGCTCTGGTCTAAAGCAGTAAGTTTACGCCCCTAAGTAAGGTCTAAGCCAGAAACATGCAATATATTGCCACCTCGGTTATTAAATCCAAGGACTGCAGTTTCGTGCTTATTGGCACTCGTCGGATTGGAGTAGGAAGTAACCGAGCTGGAGGCAGAAATCCTTTTATAGAAGCACAGAGCCAAAAAACTGGTAGCTAATTGAAATTAGAGCACCAGCGAGAGACCGCACAATGGTACGGTACAACTCGTAAATTTTAAGGCAGAGCTCTGGTATGGTATAAAGCAGTAAGTTAACACCCCTAAGTAAGGTCTAAGGCAGAAACATGCAATGTATCGCCAACTCGGTTATTCCATCCAAGAACTGCAGTTTCGTGCTTATTGGCACTCGTCGGATTGAAGTAGGAAGTAACCGAGCTGGAGGCAGAAATCCTTTTATAGAAGCACAGAGCCAAAAAAACTGGTAGCTAATTGAAATTAGAGCACCAGCGAGAGACCGCACAATGGTACGGTACAACTCGTAAATTTTAAGGCAGAGCTCTGGTATGGTATAAAGCAGTAAGTTAACACCCCTAAGTAAGGTCTAAGGCAGAAACATGCAATGCATCGCCAACTCGGTTATTCCATCCAAGAACTGCAGTTTCGTGCTTATTGGATCTCGTCGACCTGGAATTGAACTTCTGGCTGTCTTTGCTTCTATAAGAGGGTTTCTGCCTCCAGCTCGGTTAATTCCTATTTCAGTCTAACGAGTGCCATTGAGCACGAAAATGCAGTCGTTGGATCGAACAACCGAGTTGGCAGTGTATTGCATGGTTTTGCCTTAGCCCTAGTTTAGGGGTGACAACTTTCTGATTTATACCCGAGCTCTGCCTTAACACGTGATAGCTCGCGCGGGGTCAAAAACGACCCCAGCCATTTTTGTTTCCATTTCTTGGAATTTCATGAACAGATAAGGAAACCATCTTTTGATTAGCTGCCATTGCGTCCTTGATTGATAGGAAGGTGTGGTTGGAATTTTCTTAAATCCTTTAAATGCTTGTAAACTAGGGGGGTTCTTGCGATTGGAGTCTTTTACGACCGCACGGGCTGGTACTGACGTCAGTAAAGTTCTCGGAACGGAACAGGTGTTTGGAGTCGGTTCCATTCAAAGAATTTCGAAAAATTTTGTGAAAAGGAAGTAGTTATCAGCAATCCTTCTTCCAGCCATGATTTTCAACTTACAAGCGTGTCGTTCACAATTGTTATGTAGTTCTGTCCAAGCAAATTCATATTTTTCAATTGCTTTTGCACTACTTATAACAAAGAAAAGATGCCGACTCCATAATGAGCAAGGGATGAAGCATTTTAGCTAATTACTAGACGATGGAGAAAGTGATGAATATGTGTCATTTCAGACGATGAAGGTTTAGCAATGAAGAGAACTTTAGTGATTATGACAGTGAAAGCAAATTTTCTTTTAGCAAAATTCTGATAATCCTGATACAGATGACATCTTTATTGGAAGAGATAAAGAAACTATTTGGCAAAGAAATAAATTTAGAGCTAATGTTTGTACTCCAGTTCGAAATATAAGTATTTTTCTTCCTGCACCAAAGGGAAACGCAAAAAAATGTTACTGATGTGTTTGAGAGCTGGAGCATTTTCGTAATAGTCCATAAAACACTTTCTTTATGCCTTTCAAATCAAAAACTAATCATTGTAGATGTCTCTGTTAGTGAAAAAACATAAATGAATAAAATAAAATAAAGAAGTCATGAAAAAAGGGAAAAGAAATGAAGAAAAAAACTATTGGGGTCGTTTTCGACCCCGCGCGAGCACTCGTGTGACAAAACATGGCGCGAGCTCTCGCGAGTTAAAATTTACGAGCTATACTGTATCATTGTGAGGTCCCTCGCTGGTGTTCTAGTTTCATATTAGCTAGCAGTTTTTTGGCTCTCTTTGCATAGGCGGACTTAGGCTGTTCATTCTGGGGGTGCGGAATACCGGGGCCCGAAACTAGCCGGGGCCTGGGGGTTTGACCTACGGGGGGGGTATTCTTTCAGAAAATATTTTTTTTTTGAGTTTAATCATCATTATGGTTGTTTCGAAGTAAAAGAAACTAACAATGTGCCAATGAATACCCAACTGCAGTGAATACGATTTTTCTATATTACGGCCCCCACTGAATAATATATAATTATTTGATTCATAATACCCAACTGCAGTGAATACGATTTTTCTATATTACGGCCCCCACTGAATAATATATAATTATTTGATTCATGTAATGATTTATTTGCTATTATTATTTCCTTTTTTTTAAGGGATAAAATTACTATTATTTTTAATATAATGATATTATTGTAGCAACATTTGCTCGAAAAAGGGTACAAAAATAGGAATTTATTAACATGACTCTTGTCTAAAATGAATTTAAGGAACATAAACTATTCAAGCTCATACAAAGCTCAAAATACAAATATAATTCTTTAAACAATGCTAGCAAAATAATAGTGAAGTTATTGCAATAAAAAAAAATACATCCAAAATAACTTTAAAGAACTTCAAAAGTAGTTCGATAGTGATAGTAACAAGCTGAGACTCACTTTCATTGAATTCGGAAGTAATTGGTGGAAAGCAGGAAATTTTTTTATAATACTTACCTCAAAAACTTTTTCCAAAATTGAAATTATTTATGCTACCTTTGACGACGTTGGAGGAACAAGATGCCTCTGGGAAACTTACTGAAACTTAAATTCTAAACACGTAATTTCAGGCTATCTTTAGTGACGTTAAAGGAATTGAGAAGACTCGGGGCATCTCTCCTGAAATATTTTGACACTGAAGCACAACTCAGAATATATTTCTTCATGATATAGTAAAAGAAAGAAGATGAATTTTTTTTTTTTTTTTTTGTAATGAAGTC
>JAXGGA010016274.1:0-15000 GCA_038373865.1 Uloborus plumipes | reverse complement strand
CCTTTGATTGTAAAAAAAAGCGCCCCCTAAGAAAGAATAAGTACAGCATTGTCGACTAAAGGAATAGCCATAAAAAATAATTCTACGAAACGTGATTCCCTAAATTCCGGGTCACCCATAAGCTCAATAGAATTTTTTTTAAGATAAAAATTTATCACATTAAACAGGAGAACCTTTTAGGGTTGGTTAGGGTAAGTGGGTCCCCTTTTTAGAACAGTTCGTTTTTAAAGCCTTATACAAAAGTTTTAAAGCAAAACAGCTTAAATTTTTTGACTTATTTTATCTTGGACATTATTGATAAACACAAGTTCAGCATTATTTCCTGAAAAAATGCTTTAAATGTTTTTGAGTATCTTATACTGTACAAAATGGCGTGGGTGGCCCACTTACCCCCTAGGAAGGGGTAAGTGGGCCACCCCCATCTACTTATATTAAAAACTGAGTATCTTTCTAACTATCTTTCTTTCTAACTATCTTTCTATGTCACGCTTCTTTCTCCTGAACGCCAATGAACTGAAAGTCGAACCAGGTACCGATAGATAGGTAATTTTTCAAGCTTCTTTAGTTTCAATTGATATAATTATACGATTTTAATTAGCGAAGATATCAATTAATAAGTAGTCAAGTTTAAAGCGATTAAGCCTAATAAATGATTAAATATGAAATCCATTCTTGCAAACCGTCGTTGCTATGAAACAGTGATAACAATGATAATGAGAATTTTGAATGAAGGCTTAACTAAATCAAACACGAAACTCATAAGCGGGCCACTTACGTAGAATTTTTATCGCTAGCTACTGGTAATATTTTGAAACATTTATTTGTTGAAGAGCCATCTACTTATATTAAAAACTGAGTGTCTATGTCTGCTTTTTTCCTTTGAGCGAGCTGAACTTACTGAAACTTTCCTCACCATCTTGAAGACGTGAAGCATCTCAATAATTCGAATGATTTTTTTTTTTTTTTATAGGAAAAAAGTAAAGGCGTGAAGCGCCTGTAAGCGAGCCGCCTTGGCGGGGAGTAGTTTCTTTAAATTTTTTTCTCACTACTTTCAGGGCACGAAGTGCCCGTGCAACGCCGGGACACGTGCGTGGTATGTCTTGAAATCGAATGAACATTAAATTATATCAAATAATATAACTTCAGAATGAGGTAAAGTTAGAGAAGGGGACGTTATGCATCAACATGCCACAGGAAGCTAATCGCAGGAAGCTAAGCTGCCCTGGCAGCTAGTTTATTTATATTTAAAGTGAGCATATCTAAAAAAGGGGTTTGCATGTCCTACCTAATAAAGTATGTAACATTTTAGTAGAAAATACTTATTTGTAAATGTATCCATTAACGAGATATCTACTTACATTCAAATGTGTATGACAGAAAATTTTAAAGCGGAATACAAAACAATTGTGTCTGTGAAATTCATTAAAAACCGTTAGGCATATTTTTTACTTTTACATATAAATTAGTAATGAACAAGCATAATAGAGTCAATTAAGAAGAATTTTGGTCAAATAAGAAAAAATATTTAGGTTGGAAAAAAAATAGGAAATACTTAATGTCAGCGTCTATTTAAAGTTTTCTGAAGGAGAAACATTATTATTTCATCCTCAGTTATAATTCTAACAGCACTTACATCAAACCAATAAAAAGTGTAGCTATTTCTACTCTTTCTATCAAATTTTGCAGTATTTTTTTCATTTTTATCATATTTTAAAATTAGGCCTTCATAATACTGTATGGTTTTCTTTGATACAAGTTTCACAAATACATAGTTAGCAGCTTTTGCAGTTTTTGTAGTAGCCCGGTCAAAATAGACGAAAAAAACGCGAAAGTTCGGAAAAATTCGCATAGAGCTGAAAATTGGTACAGACCTTAAGGACATCATTATAAGTGAAATCTCAAAAATCCTGATGAATCCCGGTGGAGCTAAAAATTTTATTCAAGGTCAAAGGTCAAAAAGTCGATTTTTCATATATATCTCTTAAACGGTAATTGGAAGCGACAAAATAGGGGTTACAAAGTTTGAAAAGTATACAATTGTGTACAAACAAGTGGGGATTCCGAATATGGATCATGGGGGTCATATCCTCCCCCCTAATAGCTAAAAACAGCATTTGGGGAGATAAATTTCGAAAAATTCCCTTCAGACCCCTTATTTTTACTCGAATTTGGTACTTTGACAATGCAATAAACATAAGTGTTGCTAAAGAAATCATTTTAAGTGAAGTGTCAAAAGTTCCCATCGATCCCGGTGGAGCTAAAAATTTTATTCAAGGTCAAATGTCAAAATCGATTTTTCCCTAATATCTCTTAGACGGTAAGTGTTATTATAAGAATAGGGGTGACAAAGTTTGAAAATTATACAATGATGCACAAACAAATAGGTATTCAGTGGGTGGGTCGTGGAGTCACCCCCCCCCCCAAAGGGATAAAATAAAGCCTAGAGCTGGAGTTCGATGACTCAAATTTCGAAAAAATCACCTAATCTCCCCCTTATTAGTGTCCACGTATTTCACTTTGACGATGAAATTAACATGCAAATAATTAAGGACATCATTGTATAAACGAAATGTCAAAAGTTTCCAATGGATCCCAGTGAAACTAAACGTTTTATTCAAGGTTGAAGCTCAAAAATAAATTTTTCACAAATATCTCTTGAATGGTAACCCTAGCAGCATAATCTCATCGGCCGATGATCGGCCATTCATCGAAACCCGATGAAATTCTCATCGGCCGGTGATCGGATTTCGATGAGTTTTCATCGGGAATTGCTCCAATATGTATCATCGGCCAATCAGAATCCGAGCAGCAAAATCCGATGAGTTTAGGATGAGATTTGGAGCAATTTACGAGCAGTGCAGTCCCGTGCCGATGAATTTAGGATCAATTTTGGATGAAAATACGATGAGAGTTGGATCAATATACGAGCAGTGTAGTTCCGTGGCGATAAATTTTGGATCAAAATACGATGAGAGTTAGATCAATTTAAAGAAAAAAGAGAAAAAAAGAAAAAAGAGCGCAGTTTAGTTCCGTGGCAGTGAATTTTGGAACCTCTTTTTTATTTCCCCCAACCATTTGCGACTGGCCAACTCCAGCATCGAACCCGAGTTATCGGCGCGGAAAGCCAACGCTCTACCACCACGCTACCAAGTCTACGAATAATGAAACCAACACTGCATATTTAACAAAAATTTGAGATTGGGAAAATTTTCATCCGAAAATTTGATCTTTACGACCTCTTTCCGATGAAATCTGTAGCTTGGCATATTTTCATCGGGAAATTTGATTGGAAGTATATAGTTTTCCAATAACACATAGCTCGGTTAATTTTCATCGGGAAATTTAATCGGAAGGATATCGTTTTTCGATGGAATAGCTCATCTTATTTTCATCGGAAAGTTGATCGGAAGGATATCATTTTCCGATGGAATTTTGCTCATCTTATTTTCATCGGGAAAATTGATCGGAAGGATATCGCTTTCCGATGAAAAGTAGCTCATCGAAAACCGTGCTCTTATACTGATCGGAACGATATCGTGGTGCGTTACGGGATCAGTTTACGAGGAGTTAGTTGATCGGCCGAGCAAAATCCGATGAGTTGATGCTACTTGGGAAGTGTCTTAAAAATGGAGGATGCAAAGTTTGTAAAGTATACAATTATGTACAAACAAGCGTGGATTTAGAGGCGGATCAACCCTTGGTATAAAAAAAATTAATCTAAATATGCCCCTCCCCCTTCCTCCACCTCCCCATGCAAAATAACATTCAAGAGACATCGCAGTTTTCAAGTGACCTCGAGAAATACTTTCCCCAACTTGACCGCTACGCCTATCCCCTCCTATGATTCATCCCCCCTCTATGAGAGGGTCAAGTTACATTCGGGGGTGAGTGGAGGCGTTTTCCTTCAACAATATTAAATTGAAACGTGTTGATAAAGTTCTCCTTCTTTTAACCGTCAGCAGCTCTAAAAAATTTACGATGAAAAGGTACCAATAGATCCTGTCTTACTGTTTCAACGAATGTGTACTTTTAAGTATTTGAACGATGAGCTTGAAACATTTTTCAAGTATGAATTGGCTCCTTATCCATTATCACTCTTCGATACAATTGGAATGCATGAAATACGCTCATATTTCATACGCCAATAATGACGCTGATGTTCTAATAATTGAAACAGCTTTAGAAAATTTCAACACAAATACCACTATTATTATTGGTGAAGATGTCGACTTGTTAATAATACTGACTGCAAGAGCTCCTACTGACAGAATTATTTACTTTTTAAACCTAGTACAACTGGAAAAGAAGCAAAACTGTACTCATCACAAAGTTTAACTTCATATCCAAAGTGTCAAGATCACATCTTATTTTTACATGCAGTTACTGGATGAGATACTACGTCAGCGTTTTACAAGCGAGGCAAAACGAAAATATTTAAATTACTTGAAAAAAATCAGGATTTAATTCATTGCCCTGAAGTTTACAAAAATATCAGCTGTTCTCCCGATATCATTCTCACAAATGGAATTCGCTTTATTCTTGCTATGTATGGAGTTCCAAAAATGTCGATTCCCTTGACAAGTACAAGTATTCTTGTTTTGTGAAAAATACATGTAACAATAAACCTGTTCAATTATCCTGTTTTCCTCCAACATCTGCTGCTGCATATCAACATTTATATCCTGTGTACTACCAAGTACAAATATAGCTAGGCAATGAGCTAGACCCTGAAAACTGGGGATGGATCCTGAAAGATAATGTTTAGGAGCCAATTCAGACTCTACTGACACCCGCTCCAGAAAAACTTCTCCATACTATTTTTTGCAATTGCAAGAAGGGATGCAGTCATAATTATGGCTGCAGAAGAGTCGGATTGTTTTGTTCAAAAATTTGCAGTAATTGCCTAGGCCAGTCGTGCTCCAATATCGAATCAAATGCAATCAATGCTGATGACGATGATATTGGTGAAGAAGATGTAAGTGATCCCACTTTTTCATTCGAGCCATCTTTAGAAGTTAAAGATCAAGAAGAGGAAGAAGAAATAGAAGATCATATTACTATTCAAGAGCTGGAAGGAAATTTAAAACGCATTAAAAAAAAATAAATAGTAAACTGTATGATAATCAAGAGTTCGAAGTATCATCAAAACATATGTTTAAAATAAATAGAAATATGTTTGATAATATTTGTGTCATTCATTCTGTCGTCATTCTGCCCCTCATATAGGACTCCTACTTTAAATAGCGATATTTTGGTTTCAAAATACCACAAAAATCTTTTTTTCTTATTTATGTCTTTTTGGTCATGTGAAGCATATAGGAGACTTTTAAATGAGTGCAAGAATCATCTTTAAATGGCTGCATGGATTCCAAAATCTTACTGTCAACTAATTGGTGATGTTTGACTGAGAGGAAAAGTTATATTAACATCTTAAAAAGACGTGTTTCTTTTACTGAAATAAGTAAGAATATTTTCTCATTCTTTATCCTAAATAAATAATGTGCATGCATTTAAAGTTATGTTGAATGAAAAATATATTCTAAAAAGAGGGAAATAATGTATAGTATATTTAAAAAAAAATATTTTGCACTTGGTTTAGAGAGGCATCTTAACCATTAAGGGGGGGGGCGGGGGAGATGTAATATTAATGTTGTTAATTTCACATAATCTGGACTCGATAGAGTTGAACTTGATATAAATACTTCTTTTGAACATACTGAATAACATACAAATTTTATATGCACTTTTTTATGATAACACTTAACGTTTGTGCAAACCAAAAAAAAAAAAAGGATTTTTTGACCTTTGACCTTACATAAAATGTTTAGATTAAGTGGAATCAATAGGGATTTTTGATATTTCGTTTATAATGATGTATTTTAAGTCTGTGCCAACTTTTAGCTCTCTGCGAATTTTTTTGGTTTATTTATTTATTTTTTATTTATTTTTGCTTATTTTGACCTTTGACCTTTCATAAAATGCTTAGTGCAAATGGGATCGATTCAAATTTTTTATATATCATTTATAATGATGTACTTAAGGTCTGTACCAATTTTTAGCACCGTACGATTTCTTTTTCAATTTTAAAAAAAAATTCAATTTTGACCTTTGACCTTGAATAAAATTTTTAGCTCCACCGGGATTCATAAGGACTTTTGAGATTTCACTTATAATGATGTTCTTAAGGTCTGTACCAATTTTCAGCTCTATGCGAATTTTTCCGAACTCGAATGTCTATTTTGACCGGGCTATAGCTGAACCGTCAATTTCTTCTAGGTCTCCATAATTATCTTTCATTTCATCTTAGAAATTTCTTTATCAAAACTGCTTTTCATTTTGAAATCATCATTATTAGGAGGGGGCCCACTTACCCTAATAGAGAAAAACTATGGGGTAAGTGGGCCCCCTCCCCTTAAACACATATTAATAATACTTTGCATAAAAATTCTTATTGCAATATATGTATTTTAGGTTAAACCCTACAAGGGAACTTGATGAACACAGACAATATTAAAAAAAATTAATATTGAAACTCTTCTTTGAAAAATGTTGCTTAAACTCGCAAAAAAAATTTTTTTTTGAACTTTTTTTGACATAAATTATATGATCCAAAAAATATTTTCATGAAACCGAAATAAATTCAAAAGCAATCACTGTGATCAAATTTGATATGATCAGTAAAAAAGAAAAAAAAAAGTATAAAAACCATACGCGCATTTCAGTTTTAAGAGGGGTGGCCCACTTACCCGATCCAACCCTAACCAATATTCTAACAAGCTGGCTCAAATAATTACATAGCACAATTTTCACTTTTGTGTATGAAATGATAGCAGGCATTTCATGACATTTTAAGCAAGAGGGGGTGGGGGAGAGGCCTCTGAAATGGAAATTTAGAAAATATTCTTACCGGAGTGTTCATAAAAAATAAAATGGTTGAAATTTTATTTCCAAAAAAAGAAAAAACTCACCTTATTGTAATTGATAAGTATTGTTCATAATAGTGTTTTCTCAATGACATATGTTTATCATACGTAATGCTCGTATTGTTGATCATATAACTAATGCAAAGCTCAACTCTTGAAATAGCATTTTCAAAAAGTTAGATTTTTCTCGCGTACTTGAAAATGAATGCATTCTAAGAGCTTAACTTTAAAAGAAACAACGTTTCAGTCATTTTTCTTCTTGATGTGAAAAAAGAAAAAATGCCCTTTTATCATAGGCAAGGTACCATTTTATCGTCGATCGATTATTTTATCCTGTTTTCGCTGTCTTTAAATTCACACTTTTCTAACCATAAATCTTGGGTTATGGTCATGTATTAAAGAGGCTTCATCCGTATTTTCTTTTATGTATGCTGTATGTATCAAACTTTCATAAAAATATTATCTAAAAATAGATTTATTTTTCGAAAGTATTAAAAATGTGAAGTACTATGTAGAAATCGTTACGCGTAAATGTAGAAATAAACTTATCGTGAATAAGGGTTACTTGAACCTTAGGGAGTTACTTGAGATCATTACAATAAAATGATATAATCTGGGTTTGGTACTACCAAACCCAGATTTTATCATTTTACAGTAATGGGCTCAAGTAACCTCCTAGGGTTCAAGTAACCCTTATTCACGGTTGTGCAACTTTAAACTAGAAAAGTAGGATTTATAAACATTTGAAAAGTTTTTATACTTCACAAACTCACAAAAAAGTTCTGTCAATTACATTATTGCATAAAATAATAGTGTGAAAAGAGCAATTTCAACTGCTGAAAACAACTTCTGAGAAGAAACTTCGAAATATTTGAAGGATGAAATTAGCACTGCATAATAAAGTCAACTTTATTTCAAAAATAAAGAGTAGGAAACCTATCTCATAACCTTCCTAGGGGTTATGAGTCAGGTTTCCTACTTACTTGGTATCCAAGGTTTTAATTTGTGTTTAAGTCAAATATACAAATATATTTATAGTAGTGCAATGTTAATCTTAATTGCTCAAAGTTACTCTAAATGTAAGTATCAAGTCACATGACGCAAAGTTACCTTTAGTGTAAGGATAACGGTATATGACTCAATGTTACACTTAATGTAAGGCTCAAGATATATGGCACAAAGTAACACTTAATGAAAAGATCAAGTTACATTACTTAAAACTACCTGTCATATAAAGATCAAGTTACATTACTTAAAACTACCTGTCATGTAAAGATCAAGTTACATTACTTAAAACTACCTGTCATGTAAAGATCAAGTTACATGACTCAATGTTACACTTAATGTAAGGATAAAGATACATGGCACAAAAATACACTTAATAAAAGGATGAGTTTTCAGAACTCAAATTTACCTCCCAACAAAAAGAAAATCTGCTGAAAAGCTTTTTAAATTTTGCAGAAAACTTAGTCATATTTGGAACATGCTTCAAAAACCTGCAGAATTTTTAGAGAAACTAGAATAAAAAAAATTCTTGTGTACTTTCTGCAGATTATATCAAGGACAAAATGCAGATTTTTTTTCTGTTTTCTAAAAATCTGCAGACATCTTTAAAAAAAACTTCGAAAAAGATTTTCATTTTCAATCTATCTGCAGATTATTTTTACAGGGGTTTTTTTTAAAATGAATCAAGTTACATGGCTAGAAGTTACGATCAATGTAAGAATTAAGTTACATGGCTCAAAGTTTCTGTTCAAATGTACAGAAAATGTGTACTTCAGTGTAGTCATGTCGGTTTTGTAATTTGTAATTTATAGAATACAGTCGAAACACCTTAATTCGAACACGCTTAAAACAAACTGCTGCTAATACAAACTGCATTCCCGATCCCCGTACTCCTGTTTGTTGTTTATCCTTCGTCAGATAAGAAAAACTAAGTTTAAGTCGAATTGCTATTCCCTTGTGGAAGTCCCTTGAAGTTCGTTTCAACGAGATTTGAATGTATTTATATCATGAACCATATTTAATAAATGTTTTATATTTTAAACGTCGCTTATTTTATCTTTTGTTCACAATTGCAGAAGGATTAGAAAACTGATCTGCATTCGAATTTACTTTTTTTTCTAAAAAAAAATAATCATCAGCTTATTTTAACTTCAATAAAATGTCATAAAAAATTGCTACGTGTTGTCAAAACCTTTTCCAACGAATTATTCTGTTTTTAAGAAAACTAAAAGAAAATTCAGATTTTTTTTTTTTAATTCTTAATTAAAATGCACTTTTCGGTTACTGTTCAAAATGAAATAATCTTTAAAATAATCCTATTTCATTTTCTCTTCTTCTTGCCTTTTTTCTCAACATTGTTTGATTAAAATAATGCGCTTCAATTCAAGGATTATCCTTTTAGTAAGTGCTTAAAGTTATGTATGAAAACTACTTTTCCTTGAAGCTTGATTCAGCAAAGTGTCATTTATTATTTTGTATTAAAAAAAACCTATTTGACCGACATGTACAGATTTTTTTCTTAATTTTAATAAGCATATGCTCCATTCTTAAATTTGAATATGTAGTAGCTACCCACAAAATAGATGATTACTTTTTTTAAATCATCTTTTTAAGAAGCATGTTTGAAGCCCTTACATGCTTTTCAGAACGATTTTAATGAATAGATAGTGATTAAAATTCTGAAATCATGGGAGTTTTATGTAATACTTTAAGGTTTCTTTTCATAACCAAATTTTCTTCTTCATTGCGCTTTCAATGTTACATTTATTAATTAATGAATAATGAAACTCCCGGATAAAAGTTTAATTAAAATTATTAGATAATAAAGCTTTTTAAATTACTTGCAACTATTTTTTAATTTATAATTTCTCAAATATTGCCTCTTATTATCAGTAATAGGTGCATTTTAGAAAACAGGGAAAATACTAATAAAAAATTATTTCAAAATTAATTTTTGTTTATGAAAAAAAAATTGTTTTTAAAGAAAACTCTTTTTAAGTACATAAGGAATACTTATATTTTACTTTAAGCCAAGATTTCACCTAAAATAACTGCCTAAAATATAATACGTATTTGCTTGAAGAAAATAATGTATGACAGGTGACAAAATATTAATTTTTTAAGTTCAAATATTGGGTTCACTTTTTTCTAGTTTTTCAAAATTTTTCACCATAAACTTTATTTCGGATTTTTGTCACATGATCATATTTCTGTCTATAAACAGTACGTTCCTTGGAAGTATTTCCATATTGAAACACTACCAAACGTTTTCATCTGACTGAATTTTCAACGCTTAATATTGTTCTTGAAAAAAACTAATCATTTTTTTTACGTATAAATGCGAGCAATTTAAATTGCACTTGTTCCGAGGTCATTAAAACACATTTTCACCTAAGCGTTCGTAGCACGGAAGAGTAAAAAATGCAAAATTGTATTTGTTCTAATTAGTAATTTGTGTACTCATCCACTAGACAAGGTTTTTTTCATGTCAAATCTATTTTTTCCTAATTAAGGCGGAACTTTTCTAGAAATTAGTAAAAATGAGTAAATAACAATAAGCTTAATATATAGAGGATGAAGAAAGTAATGTTAAAAAAATGGTATGCTGTGTAATTGTTCTCTTGGACAAATTTTCAAAGAATGTCAACAGTAATTAACCTTTTTTTTATATTTATTATATATTGGAAGGATGTAAAACACAGAGTTTATGTGAATAATGTTTGTACAGTCATAGAAAAAAAAAACGAAACACTAGCTCGTATTCGAAGACCATGAATACCAGAGACAAGTGTAATATGTCATTTTTTTTTCAGGAATAATGTGCTCTACAAATTTCTGTTAGTAAAGTGCTGTTAAGGGGTCGTCTTCATATAGAAATCGGCATCAACTTTAAAATTTTCTGTGAAAACCCCCCTTTTTCATCGCCTATTTGTAATCAGCAACATCATTTAACTTTGTATGCCAAATCGTTTTAAATTTGCTCCAGCCGTTGCTTCACAATTAGAACTGAGAAAAAACCGTCCCGTAATGTTAAACCCATTTTTGATACTTGGGCATATAATACCTGAACCAGGATAGGCACGGCGAATGTTGTTTTTTTATATCAAAGTATGAACCAGCCCAATGAAAAAAATGCACTTCACTTCTTCTCAAATGAAATTTTGAATTTTTTATGAATTATGAAATTAATGTTTGAAAAAATGATGATCTGGAACCATATAATATTTTGATGGAAAAACAATCTAGAAGTAATTTCAAAGGAGTATCCAAAATGGGAGCTCAAAATATCCTGTAGTTTTTAAGATATGCTAAAAGATCTTTTTTTCGGGCAAATTAGGGACTATATAGAACTGATCAAACTGAAACAGCAGCAGTGAATTTTTATTTAAGGAAAACGGAATATGCTTATCCACCAGTAACAGAGAATACTCAAAGTTTTTATAAAGCGTGTTTTTCACAATGCTAATGATGTGTTGAAAATGAAAGTCAAAAAACTTTTGAGTATAATTTAAAACTGGTAGACAATCCATTTCTTTTTCCCAATAGTGAGAAGTTTGTTTTCATGCAACATGCAGCAATTCAGATTTTTTTTTTACGCAGATCTTGATTTTCACAAGAAAATGTGGTATCTCGGAAGTTTATTTCAGAATAATCTGTAACGATTCGACGTTTTTTTTTAATTAAAGGCCACGGTTATAATATTATTGCCAATCCTAATACAGCAATTTATATAAGTATAAAGACTTTTGAAACGTAACCTCTCTCCAGAAGGTATGTGCTACTAGTTAAGTTAGTGCGGAGGTAAAAAAAAAGTATAAATCTATCAAGCCCGTCATTTAGGGGGGTCACGGGGGTCAATTGCCCCCCCCCCCTGACTTTGAAAAATCAATGTATTTACACATAAGTGGGCGTGGTTTTTTATGATTTCCGATGAAATTGCACTATGTTTGAACCCTTGCCCCTCCCTGGAAAAACTTGAAATGACGGTCCTGACATCTATTTTTGTTTGATAAAAAAGATAGAATATTGCATTTTTTCCCCCTTGAACGCTAATAGTAGGATTTTTTCTCCTAAGTTGCAAAAATATTATAACTTTAACAAATCCCGAGAATTTTATATTAATGACAAAAAGCAAACTTATTATGGTGAGTAGCTTTAGTTATTTTTTTTTTCAAATAAATATGATTTGTCTACTGTATGTAAACTTTGACCTTGAAAGTAGAGTTTTAAATGTGGTGATTGTCCCTAAATCTTTGTTCGTTCAAAACTTTTGTTCTACTGGTTCTAAAGTAATGCCGCTTGGTACCCAGCTTATTTTTGATAGTCTGCACCTAATTACGTAACAAAATGTAGGGGTTCCTATTTGAAAATTCAGACTTTGTATTCATTTCACTTCGTATATGGCCACTTATCAAAATTTTATTGACAAAGTTTTGTAGAAGACTTTAATCCATGTCAGAAGACACCTTTCTTTTGTTCTTAGCAAGCATAGTCGTCGAATAATTCAGAGTGTTTCGTTTTTTTTTCTATGACTGTACACCAATACAGGATGTTAAAAAAATAAGTTTTTCTAAGATTCGATTCTCTTCTTTCTAAATAATAGCTACTTTTGAGACCCAATTTATTCTTGAAATTTTTTTTCTTGTTCAGACAAATATGTACGTATTTTTCACTATGCCAGAATTTAACCTTACTTCATTTTTATAAACATTTTCATAAGCTTACTATTTTATTTCGTTAATTCAATTGATTTTCTGAACTGAAAATTACTGTTTCTCTAAGAAAAGATAAAAGTTTCTATGAAGGAAACTTGTACGTTAAGTAATAATTTTACTACGTTTTTTTTCTTTATAATCCTTTGAATGCTCGTAAATTTGAAAACATAAAAAAGAGCATTATCAAATTACACTGCATAATAGGATTCTTATTGATGTAAAAAGCAGAAAATACATGACTTAGAAAACAATCAATGATGGAAACATTTCAACTTTTCATTATATGCCGTGATTTAAATTTCGAAAAATTTACTTTTATTTATTTTTTCCCCTATTTTTTTCTTTTTTAAACTTTTGTAAAGCATCTATTTAAAGCAAGAGGATGGAATACAGAACGTGCTTTTCTCCTAATATAAGGTCACATAAGCTTTTTTTTTTTTCTTTTTTTAGTAGGAATGAGACTACTTTTTAACATTTGAACATTTTTACTCTTAGTTGTTGAGATAATGACAAGAGATGAGATCTGAGGAATGATTTTGAAGTTTTGAGGTAAATTATAAATACTAAACTTATCTCAGTGACTCAACAGCCCAAGGGGACCAAAGCCTAATGTACCAATCTCAGTTTCCGTAAACGAGGGCTCTAGAATGCAAGAAAGATGTCCCGGTTAAATGGTAAGCGGAACTCGTAGTGTTTATTTCCCGAGCCTGCATCACTGCAAAAAATAAACTGCTGTTTTTTTTTTTCAGTATAATACTGGCAGCGGAGATTCCAGTTCAAAACTATAAAATGCACGGAAATAAACTGTAAAGTTGATAATTTTGCAATAATGAGCCGTAAAATTGCTAATTTTTCAGTTTAGTACTGTGGGGCATTTTACAGTTTAAAATCGGAAAGTCTGCTGCCGGTATTTTACTGCAAAAACAAGTTATTTTTTGCAGTACTGGTGCTCATTTTGTGGACCTACTGATGGGATGAATGGCTAAGTCAAAAGTGCCCAATCTGGGAATTGAACACCATCTGGGGCTCAAAATTGCAAAAAGTATCCGACTAGAGTAAGTGCTCCAGTAGTCGGCCAGGCTCCAGTAGTCGGCCACAATGACATAAAACTCCTAATAAATAGTGCATTTTTAATTCAAAATCAGACATGACGCGTTCACACATTCATGTACCTATCCTCAGTCATCAACCAGTGGCAATTAAGTTTTGAGTACTTTTTTTGAATTAGTAATGAGTCATTTCATTTTGAATGGTGTGCCCGTCATCCAAGATTGCGATTCTGCTTATTTTTCAGCTAAAATGATTCTGTGGCCGACTACTGGAGCATTTACTAGTGTTGACAACAGCTTGGATTTTAACATTTTTTTTTTTTTAATTTCTTAAACGAGTAGGTGATTCACTATCAGAAAGGTTCATTCTAAAGTTTTACCTTTTGTTGCTGTATTGATATCTGAAAGTTCTAGTTTAGCCAAGATCAACAAAAGATCTCTTAAATGGCCGACTACTGGAGCACTTACCCTATTAAAGATCTAACATAAATTGTTTAAACCGTGGTGACACTAGAAGTTTAGCTTTTAATCAGCTTCCTGTAAAATTAGCATTGTTGCACATGCACAGCCTTTCATTGACTGTAACAGTGCTCGCTACTAGTATTTTGAAACGTAAAAACTTATAATGCTCTCAGTTTTAACAACAGAGAAATTTTTCCCCTTCTTTTTCTTTTGGATGCAATTTTCACTCCAAACAATTGGTTGAAAAACTATAATTATCATGAGTTAATGACATAAAGTAAAATAATGAACTTCTTTTTAGTTCGACATAGAATCACCAAGTTTCTAGCAATGAGAAAAAAAAAAAAAGATTGACGCCCGTGTCTCTTAATTACAAATTATGTTTCAGTTTTTTGCATGCTGTTTTCTTTCGTAAGAAAATGTTTTTCTTAGCAAGAAAAGATTTTTCCCGTTAACGAAGATAAAATGTAACGAACTACAAATATATTGGACGAGGTATTTCTTCAGATTCTAAGTATTAAGTGAACACTATTTTCAGGAAAACAAGATAACAGAACCGAGCATTTCGTCAAAAATTATTGATGAAAAGTAGAGTAAAGGTTACTTTGATCAATTCAAGCAAGATGAATTTTATATCAATTTCTTAAATTTAATAATAGATTATGGACAGAAATGGATTAACATCAAGCAAAGCAATAAATCATAAGGGCAATTCCACGGTAACTTTCGTTACATTTTGACCAACGCTTAGGCATCTAGCACCTCAGTACAGACAAATATTGTCATACAAACCTTGAATAAAAGTTTTCTATGAAAATGACAGTCAAAAGCAAAATTAAAATGCAA
>JAXGGA010016273.1:0-27016 GCA_038373865.1 Uloborus plumipes | reverse complement strand
AAAAAGACATTTAGACCTCAAAAGTTGATGTCAATTTGTTCTATTAAAATTTACAGGAGCTATGTACTTATGTTCTGATAAAAAAAACCTTTTTTAGATGTTTTTGAACATTAGATTTTGTTTGCGCATCCGTAAAAACTCAAGAAATGGCAAAAAATAAAGTTTCGTTTTTAACAAAAATAATTATATTCTTATCGCTGCTATAAGAGCTTGAGTCTTTTCCTATGTGTTATTTTTAAGCTCTTGAACCAGAATTTCGGATGATATTTCACTTGACAAGGTGTCATTAATATTTTAAATTCATAAAAAGCATTGTTTCCTTTTTCAAAAAAAAAAACATAAAATAATTAATAAATGAGATAAATAATAAATAAAACAGTTAATATGATGTGTACGTGATAAAAATATGTATAATAGGACTGCAGAACCATTTTTCTAAAATGCGATAACGAAAGTTTTTGATAGAGTTGAATATTGCAATTATTTCCACCGTGTAAATAAATGATAACAACAGTAATTGAAAATGTGAAAAATGTGATAAGTATTAATTGAAAATCCATTTATTATACTGCCGAGAATGTGTCTAGATATTCAGGCTATGATTGCAATTTGCCCATAAACAAAATTGATGAAAAATGGGAAAATGCTTTTTATGACCTTGAAACATTAATGACCTACAACCTTGCCAAGTGACATATCATCCAAAATTCTGTTTCAAGAACTTAAATATAACACATAGGAAAAGACTCAAGCTCTTATAGCAGCGACAAGAAGATAATTATTTTGTTAAAAACGAAACTTTATTTTTTGTCATTTCTTGAGTTTTTACGGATGCGCACACAAAAACTAAAGTTCAAAAAACTCTAAAAAAGGGTTTATTTTATCAAAACATAAGTACAATAGCTCCTGTAAATTTTAATAGAACAAATTGACATCAACTTTTGAGGTCTATGTCTTTTTTTCTTTGATTCCACGTTGAATGACGTACACATTTTTAACCTGCAATATCCCTTGAAACTGGTTTGTCTCAAAAACAAAAATAACATTTTTTAGTTAAGAAAAGTGTGTTCTTTCCAATGATAAAAAGAAAATTGAAATCTAAGATGACCCTTCTGAGATATTGCCCTTTGAAATATAGACAAAATTGAGAAAAAAGAAATTTAACTGGAATTTCAACTCGCATAATTCAGCAATTATTTGAGCTATCGAGATGCCACTTGCACACCTTTCGGACGAACTATCAGGCTACGAACGAGGAAAGAATTAGCTTCAGAAAGTCATTATCTCAGCAGATACAAGCTGATAACGTATGATTAAAATTTACCAAAATACGATTTTTTACCAACTTTGGCAGCAAATTGCAAAAAATCTACAGTGTATGGAGCTTTTGTTGCACAAGTAGGCTATTCTACCCTAAACAGTGATCAGAATCACCAAATTTGAGCCTGATAATCGTCTTAGGTCGCGAGCAATAAAAGCACCAACTTGACGATTTGGTCATTTTTTTCAAGACACGAAAAATAGGCCTTTTTTCAATAATTTTTATTGGCTAAACCATAAGGCTTATAGAGCTATAATTTGGTATGGTTTAATGCAAGTCTTATATGTGCATCCAAAAAAATTTTCATCAAAATCGGAGGGGGTCGAGTGGGGACGCCTCGTACACTTGACATGGAATGACCCTGTTGAAAAATTGTTTCTTTTATTTGTGTTCTGGTAAAATATTTTTTATTTTAATTATATGTGTGAGCTTTCAACATTATTTAATTTGAATGTGCTTTCGTGAAATCGGGCGGTTTACCTACTACTTTTCAGCTAGCTACTGCTTTAAATAATTTATTTTTATGAAGAATAAAATATAAAAATATTAAATAAATCAGAGTGATAAATAAGATAATAAATACGAGTTTATTATCCATCTATTTTCTATTATCAAATTTCAGACATTTCAATTGGAAAAAAAGGTAATAATTTAGATGAAAAAAAAATAATAACCATTAAAAGCATGTACCGTTCGATGTGTGCATGTTTTATTTATTTATTTCTTTTAAGAGAAGAACGGTAACATTTTGCACATAATTACACTTTCAATTTTGACCATCAACTAGAGAAACGTACATTAGCAAGAAAACAGACTGCAACATACGCATGCATAAAAGTACAAAATATTTGAGTATTATTTTGAACCTTGAAATAAATAAATCAATAAAAACATAAATATTTAAGAAAAAACTAATAATTAAATTACTAAGTAGTTGTTCGCTATAACGAGAAAATTATTAATTTGAAATTAAGAATATTTAATGTTAGCTGCAGAATTACTGAAGTATCAAAACAATTTTTTAATTGAGAGCTTTGATAATCATTTAAAATACTATCAATACTTCCAAGCAATAAATACCGTTTTAGACAGCTGTTTTAATTTTTTTTAAGTTTCAGTTCATATTTTAATGTTGAAACAGTAAAATTTTTATCTGAAAGATATTTCCTTAAGATGAGTGTAGCTTTGTAAAAAAAATATCTTCCTCATCGCGTAAGATCTAGCACGTTAATATAATAACCGGAAGGAAAGAATACCAATTGTACATGTTGCGCCACCGAGTGACAAAGTTTGTCCCAAGCATGCCCTAACGGTTTTAACGAAAATTCGTCGAAAGAAAGAATTCAAAAGTTGAAAGAATTCAACCTTCAAACATGGGCGCCCTGAGGGGGGGGAGAGGCAAGTGGGGCTCAAATCTCAGAAATTAGGAAACTTTCTTGCTTTTTGTGCGATTTGTTCGCAAAAAATATAAAACCGTTTCTTATTCAGCTATTTATGAATAAGTTATTTAAAATGTCAAATTTTAATAACCCTAATCTGCACTGAAATTGATTTCCACATTAAAAAAATCTTGTTAAACCATGGGGAAAACATCTGTCAAAATGACACGTCTAAAGTCAGTTCATATTTTAGTGATTGATATTTCTCATTGAGTCCGCTGAAAAGCTACTCTTGTAAGATTTAGACCAGTCAGATTCGAGTAAAACTTTTTTTTTTTTGACTGTATTTAAAAGTAGTTTTCAGAAATCGCTACAAACTACTACTTTTTTTGCATTGCGCTGCTCACTACTCTACTTTTTTTTTTAAGTAGTGCGCTACACTACAAACTACTGAAGAATGCAGCTACTACATTAGTTTCGCTACTTGTAGCACGCTACTTCCAACCACTGTCCCAGCCCTGCTATAGCTTGCATAGTTTTCTACAATATGCTGAATACTTTTTTGTTCCTACACTGTAAAAATTATATGTTGTTCTTACAGTATAATGCAGCTAATTCTACAGCAATTTCTCTATCTCTATCTCTACTAATAATAAAGCTGAAGGTGGTTCTGTCTGTCCTTCTTTCTTTCTGTCTGTCTGTCTGTTACGCGCGTAGCGCCAAAACCGTTCGGTCGATTTTCATGCCACTTGGCACAAAATTAGTTTGTAGCATGTAGTTTTGCACCTCGAAGCGATTTTTCGAAAATTCCATTTCGTTCTTTTTCTATTCGAATTCTTAGCGGAAATTCGATAAAATAGGGAAGAAATATTTCATGCACATTTTCAAGTCTTATGTCATTCGAAAGCTTGAAATTTTCTGCACAAAATGACGTTTTTTCGAAGTTTCTACGATCATCAGGAGAGCTGTAACAATTGTTTTTAGAATCCCGAAATTCAAGGCTTACCTTCAGTAAAGCAAGCCAAACGATTCTAAAATGGCTTTGCTCGCGAATAAAATTTGTTTGAAAATAGAGATGAAATGAATTATTTTATCAACGGAAATCAACTTTTCATGTTGTTACCATGGTTACGTTTTTATTTCGTTCTTTTTCCCTTAATAATTTTAAAAATGTATTTGTTTTTGTAACAATCCAAACTCCAAGCCTTATTAAAATTAGTCAAATGAAATATTAAAAACCGTGAAAAGATGGCACCTGTCAATCAAATGAGAAATCGAGTCCTTTCCTTAAAATACAGGATACCATTCTAAATTTATCGTCTGCAAAACATATTTTACTTCATTATTAATTTATTTCAATACAAATTGCAGCAAATGGCTTGAGTGAACGAATTTAGCTCTTAATTTATCGTTTGCTGGTTGATCTTTGTCGATGTTTATTGTTTTTATTATCATTGTGAAGAATAATGCACGAAATTTCTATGACTAATACTTAAAATTTTTAGGATCAGTTGAGTTTAAAAGAAAAAATTGCTCCAAATATACTTTTGCAATGTGATTATTTATTGTTGGACTGTAATTTGCAGCAATAATTGCATTTAATAAATAATGAAAGACAATATTAAAAATTATTTTTTTGGCGACTTTTTTCAATTTGGCATTCAATTCTATTTCAGTATATTTACTTCTATCTTATTGCGATATTGCAACGTTCTTTCTAAAGTATGTCATTTCGGAAAATGTATTATTTTGTTTTTGAAGTTAGGAAAGAAGTTAGTTTCTGTGAGCAACAAAATTTTTCTTATTTTTTCTTTTGGCTTATTTTTGTGCACCTATCTTTGAGGTTGCATTCGAATGTCCCGAAGGGGGTGATTTACCCCTTTTATGGGGTAATCAGGGCTTTCAATGCAGACCAAAGTGATATGAATTGGCGCGACCACTTGGCGATATCTCGCCAAGCTTTTGGTCACCAAGTGTTTGACGCCAAGTTGGCGACATATCGCCAAGTTGGCAATAAATTTAGCGAAAAAAAAATTTTTTTGGGTTCAATTTGGCGCTATTGGCGATATTTTGCGAAAAATCTACTGAATGATGTTAAAATCGGCGATATTTAGGAGATTAATCATTGTAAAACATTTTTTTGCATTGTTTCGTGGCAAACTAGGGATGCAAATGTTTGAATTGTTATCTTACTCACTTCAAGCACTATTTTAGCACTTAAGGCATCTACTAAGAAATTTACACGTAAAAGGAAGTAGTGTAGGGTCCATACCAAATTTTTATATCATACTTAGAAGGAATTATAGTTGAATTATAACTAAAATAGAGTATTTTTTTCTGCTATATCATTTTTTTTACAAATGAACTTTCTATGATGATTATTATATGAACTTTCTTCTCTTCAAATGAATTTTATACCACGGGCAAAGCCGTGCGGGTACCGCTAGTACAGTAATAAACTGGAAAATTGCTAATTTACAGTAATAAACTGGAAAATTGATAGTTTCACATTTTATTATAGTGCACAGTTGAAAAATTGAAAACTGCTGATTCACCACTGCACTTAAGTGTTGATGTTGCTGCTCCAAAATGTTTCTATTTTATGTCAAAATAAATGAGTTTTTTTTTTTAACTTTAGGGATGATGTAGTGACTCCATAAAAATGCTTCGTGACACACACGCAGGGAGACCCGTGTTTTAGTCCTTAAATAAATTCCCTCTTATATCAAACTTTTTTTTCACAAATTGTGTTTTTGATGAGCTGTTCATCTCGTAATATTCGGCATAGTTATTAGTAAGGCTCGACCGATGGCATTTTTTGGCCGATGCCGATTGTTGGCCGATTGTTCAAAGTTGGCCGATGGCCGATTAATTTCCTCTTCAATCGGCCGATGGCCGATGCCGATGGCAAAAAAATCAAACGATTAGAAAAATTAATGTTTGGGTCATTCCATGTCAGATCATCACACTGTTTAGGACGGCCCGTCACAGATCTGGATGAAACTTGGTACATGAAGAGATTTAACCTAGTTATGATTGAAAACCATAGAAAAAATTTTTTCTTTCCCCTCGTTCAAAAGTTTTGAATTATTAATTATTCAAATTTTCATTAAAAAATGCCACACTTTGAGACGGTTAACCCCCCCCCCCTTTCTCAAAAACTATAAAAGATACAAGCTTGAAATTGGTCTTGTTTTAAAGCTCTTTTAACCTGCTTTAATTTGATGTACAACTTGATGAAATTGGAATATAACAAATTTAAAATGTAATTTAATTTAATTTTAAAATTTTAATTTCTCAAAAACGGACAATTTTAAAATTCTGAAAAAATTCACAAAATTACTTTATGTTGTTCTCTCAGATCTCACCAAGTTTCAGAATGGGATCTTGATGGGATCAGAAGATACAGGGAGGACAAGTTTCACATATCTGAGAAAATATGGGTTTTTGCACTGAATAGTTAAATTTTTATCTATAAAAAAAGGTGACACAGCCCGCCACTAATAAAATCACTGGATTATAAAATCAGCCGTTTTATAAAATCAAATCTGGAAGAACAGAATCATTACTATATCAAAACATGTTAAAACCATCCTTTAATAAAATCATTAGCACCGTTCGGAGATTATATGTTAAAAACGGGGGGGGGGGAAGAAAACACGAAATTGATGAACACATTTTCACAATATGTTTCGATAATTGATAATTTTCCAAACATCAGAAGAGAAATCTGACTATGAATTGCAATAGAAATAATAAATTCTTGCATTATGTCACACTAAGAAGTGGAAGAATTGGTCCCCGAAGATGAAGAAATCTCAGTCATAGTTGGTCATAGTGCCAAATTTGGCAAATTCAGTTGATATCAGAAAAGCGCTTGCATTCATACTGTGCACTTTGGAGCATAAAGGAGGCAATACTGAAAGTTACAAGAGCTTTTTTAAATTCTCAAATGTTCAATCTTTACTTTCAAATTCTGATTCTCAAACAACAATAAGTCAATATTTTAAAACCCTTGTATAATTTCAAAAATGTATTTTATACATATAGTTAAATTTGAATTATGCTTTAATCAACTTAAAATAAAAAATAGAAAATTAATTTCTTTTTAATTTTTTAAAAACTTTAAAACATTTTCTTTTTGTAATCGAATACATGCTGGCTTATAAAATCAGCTGCTTAATAAAATCAAATATCCTCAGAACATATTAGATTTTAAAAAACGGCGGGCACTGTATTTATAAGTGTTAGAATATTATAATTGAATACTTTTAGAGATGTCATAAATTTTCATATTTGTTAACTATTTCATGCAAATAGAAGTTTTTTCTTTGATTAGATCCTGAGAAATAACTAATTAATAAAAATATTAGTAATCTAAAACGCATTTTAATTAATAAATAACGACAATTAAAAAATGAAGAAAGGAAAACAAAAATTCTCAGAAGAGGTGAACTTAAAACTGGATAAATACTACAAAATTAGAGAACTAACAGTTAGCTACCCTTTTCATCCTCTTTACTGCTCAGCTTAAGAGTGAAAAATAAAAATGAAACAGGCTGGAGGTGTATTACATTAATATTTTTATTAATTAGTTATTTCTCAGGAACTAATCAAACAAAAAACTACTATTTGCATGAAATAGTTAACAAATATAAGAATTCATGACATCTCTAAAAGTATTTAATTATAATATTCTAACACTTAGAAATATTTCTCCTTTTTTATACATAAAAAATTAACTATTCTGTTCAAAAACCCATATTTTCTCAGATATGTGAAACTTGTCCTCCCTGTATCTTCTGATCCAATCAAGATCCCATTCTGAAACTTGGTGAGATCTGAGGGAACAACATAAAGTAATTTTGTGAATTTTTTCAGAATTTTAAAATTGTCCGTTTTTGAGAAATTAAAATTTTAAAATTTAATTAAATTAAATTTTAAATTTGTTATATTCCAATTTCATCAAGTTGCACATCAAATTAAAGCAGGTTAAAAGAGCTTTAAAACAAGACCAATTTCAAGCTTGTATCTTTTATAGTTTTTGAGAAAGGGAATGTTAACCGTCTCAAAGTGTGGCATTTTTTAATGAAAATTTGAATAATTAATAATTCATAACTTTTGAACGAGGGGAAAGAAAAATTTTTTTCAATGGTTTTCATTCATAACTAGGTTAAACCTCTTCATGTACCAAGTTTCATCCAGATCTGTGACGGGCCGTCCTAAAATTGTCCCAAATTGTGTTGATTTAACGTGGAATGACCCGTTTATAAGAGATTTGAAGGGTCACATATTCATTTCATTCTACTTTTATTTATGCGAATTCAGTTTAATTGTAATCATTAAGATAAAGTTATTCAGATTTTGGCCTAAATTTCTATTTTACTACGACTCGATTTAGTGTTCACTAGATTTTCCTGCACATACTTGTGTCACTAAAAAAAATAACTTCAAATTTTATGTATTGCTTTAATTAAAAAAAAAAGAAAAATGAAAAAAACACATTTATGTATTTTCTAAATTTGGGCATTTTTTACACAAAAGTAAACAAAAAAATTTTAAATACCAATTATGCACCAATAGCATTTTTTTTAAATTCGTTTATTATTTTCAATGCATTTAATTTTGTAAAAGTATGGTATTTTTATTCCCATTTATGGGGGAAACAGGAAAAGGGGGAACTCATGAATAAATTTAACTGTATGTAAGCAGAACACTCGAAGACTTAGCAGTAATTCTTTCGACTCGTTCGATGATTCCAGAGCAAAGTCATAACAAGAATTTAAGCTGAGGATCACTGCCCTCCCGGAGAAAGTCAACTGCCCCACCCCCCGAGGAAAACGCAGTTTGCACTATCACACACATAAAATGAATTTAAAAAAAGTAAAAATATTAAATGAGCAAATAAGTAAAAATTAAAGAAATAAAAAAGTAAATATTCAATAAATGAATTTAAAAATAAAAGAAATTTTTAAAATATATTGAGAGGTGGCAACAAAGAAATCCTACAATTGCATTTCAGGACATCGCTTTCGAAAAAATATCGGGGGAGACTTGGTGAAGCCCATCGTTTTTCTCTTGGCATCATCGAAGATCGCCTAACCTTTTTTTTTTTTGGGGGGGGGGGAGTCAATTTCAAAACACTTATCTGGAGAGTTATGAACTGCATCAATTTTCAAAATTTTGTATAAGATAATCTGTAAATACGTTTCAAGGACCTCATTTTTAAAAATTCAGAGTAATTCATGAACGCTACGCCTTTACTAAACGTCGGTAACGATGGCCTGAAATTGACATACAGACTTCAATTTTGTGTGAAAATGTTTCAGAAGAGAATATCAAATCGCATTCCTTTTCCCCCATCTATCAAAGATGGTTAACAACTGCATTTTAATGATTTGAACTTCAAAGCTTTCCGGGTAGGGGAGGAGCCCTGAACTCAATTTTTACCTAATTTTTCTCCTAGCCTAGGAAAAGCCTAGAACCCATCCCTTTCTCAAACGACATCAAAATGCACTAAAGTTGTGTATCAAGATTTTAATTTCAAAAACTTTTCCAGAATTGGATTGTGGAACGGGCTAGCGCTCCGTTCCACAATAATAACCTCATTAGAGACGTCGCACATTTGCGCTTTTAGTGTACATTGATTTCGAAAAAATTCTAAAAGAGTGACACGAACCATATTTCTCTTCCCAACTTCTTCAAAGACAGTTGACAATTGCGTGTTCAAGACTTCAATTATGATTTATTTTTTTGAAGAGAGTTACAAATCTTGTCCCTTTCTCTGAAGTAATCAGAGATGACCAACAATAGCGTTTTTAGGCCTTCAATTTCAGAAAAACTATGGGGGAGAGTCCGTGATACCCTTACATATCACCAAAAATGACCTACAATTGCGTATTTAGAGCTCCAATTTCAAGGGTTCGAACTGCATCATTTACTTAACGTCATTAAAAATAGTCGACATTTGCACATTTTGGGCTTCAATTTGGAAATTCTGATGGTGCCAACGAAAAAACGGTGGAAGGTGACAAACTTGAGATACAGTGAGTTGAAAACAGGCGATTTTTCACTAAAATGATTTTGATAGACACTTTGGACGACAATATATTTTACAAAATCAATATTTAAGCTCTGCAGATGTAAAACATTAAAACTAAGTATTTGGACAATAGAACTACGAAATATGAACCTTTGAATTTGTTTGGTTAAAAATTTATGAATTCAGGTAAAAGATTGCCCACCGCGTTTTTTCGCAAGTTAACATGCGTGCTACACAAAATTAATTAAGCTCAATCTCACAAAAAATACTGGAGAGTATTGACAACCTAAAGTACTTTAAACTCCAAAAATATTAGGCCCCTAGTGTGATAAAATTTTCTGCAGTCTTAGCCTAATAATGCCAATTCTTCATAACAGACATTATTTCAAGCTATTTTTTTCATCCTTATTCGAAAGAACACCATCGAAAAAAAATATTCATTTGGACAGGAAAAAATCTGTTCTTTCTAATGGTACCAAAGAAAAAATGGCCGAAGGTGACAAACTTGAGATATATTGAGTTGAAAACAGGCGATTTTTCATTAAAATGATTTTTAAAGACACTTAGTACTCTGACTATAGAACTACAAAGTAAGAAGTTTTAAATCGTTTTTGTTAAAAATTTATGACAACCTGAAATAAAGGAAAAAAATTGCCCATCGCATTTTTTCGCAAGTTTAGATGCGTGCTACACAAAATCTAAAAATCTAATAAGCGCAATCTCATAAAAAACACTGGAGAGTATTGACAACTAAAAGTACTTTAAGCTCCAAAAATATTAGGCCCCCAGTATGATAAAATTTTCTGCAACCTTAACCTAAACATTGCAACTCGTTTCAAGAAGATGATCCGCCATTTTGAACCACATTTTTTGCGGGATCCTAGCTCCTCCAGATTTGGATCTTGGAAGCTAAAAATTTGCACAGGTTAGTTTCATAGGTATGTCTACCACTATGTAAAATCCAATCCAAATCGGAGATGGTCCGAGTGGGGACGATTTGAAAAATTGGTCCAGTTGACGTGGAATGACTCATTTAATACATTACTAGTAAAATAATATGTTAAAAGTAGATTTAAAATATTAGTAGAGCTTTAATACATTTTCATAAATGGTAAAATGCAAGAAGCTTTTTTGGCAAAACTTTATTAGTTGCCAATACAATGATAATGAGATCAGCAATTAGGCGAAAACACTTGATACATGGTTACTTGATAAAACGTAGAGTGCACCATTGAAGTTTTTAGGGGTACAAATTTTTAGACAGGTTTTTGATCTGTTTTTTTTTGGGGGGGGGGGTGTTCCGTAGCATTTGAAGAGGGTGTGCCATCGCCTTTGGGGGAAGGGGGTTGTGGGCAACTTTTTGCATACACATAAATACTTGTTAGTTTCACGCTTCATGGTCAAGAAATATCAGGATAAATCAATGGAAAAAGTTTTTTTTTGCTTTGAACACAAGGTTGCCCCCGCCCCCAAGAGCAAAGTCGGAGCACAAACCCAAATAGCACGGAGACCAAAATAAAAACTAAAACGCAAATAAGTCCTCCACCCCTCACCACAATTGTTCAAAAATAGACGGGCAAGTATAGGCCATAACCCTCCCGGGTGGGCACTCCTGCTTAAACGAATATGACTTAAAGGAAACATCGTAACAGCTTCAATACAATGTATTTAATTCAAGACTTGATAATTTAGAATTGAGTAACACAATATTCGATTTGAGAAAAGCAAAATGAAAACAATGATCTTATCACGTAACAGAGAAACCAGAGGTGAGCCCCTCCCAAGGGCGGATCCAGAAATTACTCAAGGGGGGGCGATTGATTTCTTTATCCATATATATATATATATATATATATATATATATATATATATATATATATATATATATTTCATTTGTTTTTTCTAATATGAGTTTTGAATGAGAGTATTAACTTCTGATTCAACAAATAATAAAAGTTAAAAACCCTTTGCAGAACAAATTTTTAACAAATCAAAAGTATAAAAGTGCAAAATAAACTTATTTGAACATCAAAATCCAGCAATTTAAAATTAAGCGTGAAAAAGAAACCTCTTTTACGAATATGTTTTTAAGTAATTGTAATTTTTATTAGGAACAACAACAGTTCTTTTAACATGCATAAAATAATATCACAGGTTTATAATTGAAACAAAAATATACACTTTACAAAATAAATTTTTGGCGAAGGGTTCGGAATCAATATTTTAATTTGGTTGAAAAACACAATGGAAACAATTATAAAACAAAACAATTATCTTTACGTCGTTTTCCCAACTTGCTAAATCTATTTATCACTTCTTCTACATCTATAGCAATGTCTCTGTGTACGTGTATTAAAGCTAGCCCTGTGAGACGATCTTCGGTCATTCTGCTCCTCAACCAAGTTTTCAGCCTCCTTAATGACGAAAAATTTCTCTCAGCACTGGCTACGCTAACCGGTAGTGTAATTAATATCGAGAGAAGTTGTTTGACATTAGGGTATAAATCCCCATCACAGTTACGTAAAACATCAGAAACAGATTGATTTGCAACTGATGAATCAGTGGTAGATTTTTTTTCGCGATTACATTTAGTTTTCCACATTACTATTTCACTATGAAAATTTAATTCGGTGTTTTCCTTGACCAATTTACATAGTAAGTCACCGTACATATTCCACAAAATTTTAGCTGATTTGTGAATTTCTTCATCACTATGTGAAGTGATGTTATGCGAAAGTAGGAGACACAAATCGAAGGCACTAGTTGTACTGGAAGAAAAGCGTGCCTCAATGTCAGCAATTAAAGCATCAATATAAGGAATGAACAGGCTTCGTCTGAAATATTCCTCGGGCGATGAAGCCGGGTGATTGTCTCTCAAAGTCTGTTTAACCGCTAACCTCGGAATTTCAATTGGTACGTCAAGCTGGTTACATACTTCGAGAGTGTTGTCCCAAATTCTCTCATATGTTTTGTAAACATCTCGTCTTTGTTCATTTAAAACAGTTATTAGATCATTAATGCAATCTCTTGCTGCATGCAAATCCAGAGTTTCCTTTTGAAACAATTTGCTCAGAGGGAGAGTCAAAGAGAAAAAATGGACCATACAACTGAGGGATAAGAGAAAATCTATGCTAAGCAGTGATTTTAAAAGCATGCTTGCTTTAACGGAAGCTGCGGTATCGTTCCAATTCGTTATTCCCTTGAGTACTTCAACAACATATTTAAAGTTACTTTGAAATTGCGTTATTGTTTCATACTTTTCCACTCAACGAGTGTCGCACAGCTTGCTAAGTCCTTTTCCTAAAACACTTTTCAGGACGAAATTTCGTTTTGCCGATGCATGGAAAAAAGAAACTATTTCTTGAATAATTCCTAAGCACCTTCTAATTTGTCTAATATCACAACTTTTGCACAAGGAAAGATTTAAACAGTGATTCTTGCAAGGTATCCATGTTGCGTATTTTGTTTCTTTTAGCAAACGGGATACAGCCCCTTTTTTCTCTGAAGCCATGACTTGGCAATTATCAGTTCCGACACCAACGCAATAGTTTAAATCGAAATCATTTTTCTTCAGAATATTTAGCACCGAGTGACCAATTTTGTCCCCGCTCAATACCGGTTCAGTGAGTTCGTTAGCAGCTTCCCCAGAATAGTTCATTTCGTGCAAATCAAAAAAACCTATAAAATCTTCACGAACATTTTCTTCTCCATAATAGCGAACTATTACGCTCATTTGAGACACGTGCGAAACGTCGGTTGTTTCATCAAAAATTACGGAATAGAACTTTGAAACGCTTACTGAAGTTCGTATACGCTGTAATATTTCTTCTCCGCAACATTCTATAAGCTCATTTTGAGTCGTTTTTGAAATATAAGTCGCATTTGAAGAGGAAGATTCTAAATGCTTTTGCAGTTCCTGATCTCCACTTCGAATTCGAAATCTTAACATTTCTCTGAAATTACCTTCATTTGTAATACTATTAGAACTGCAAGGCTTATCAAGAAGCGGACCATCATCTCTGTGACCCCTAAGTGGAATATTTTGTTTACCAAGAAAAATAATTGTTTCAATAATTGACTTTAAACGTTCGCGGTTCTCTCTAACTTGTTTTAATCTTGCAGAATCTAATATATTTTGCACTTCTTTTTCAGGATTTTCATAAGATTGTATGAAATCTTTTGCAGCTTGAACTGCGTTTCTGTGATAGCTGGTTTTTTGGTGCAATTCTAAATGACCGGTATTCCCTCTAAGTTTAGAAAATAATACCGAACGAATAAAGCCGAACGAACAAACATCTGAGGCTTAGCTTGGCATTTTACAGCACCCACTTCAGCTGGTGCAAAAAGCACACAATATTTACATAGTAAACCTTTCTTTTCAGGTGAATACACCAGCCATGGGTAATCATCTAAATGTGACTGATTAACATAGCGCCTCTCAATTTTTCCACATTTAGTGTGTTCTGAACAGGGAAACTTGTACCCCTTTGGTGGTTTAAAGGGATTGTCTAACAGTTCCTTTCTGCGTCTGCCAGACAAACAAATTTCATTCATATATAATCCTAAATCATTGGGATAAATTTCCTTTTCAGATACACTGCCTTCAGCATTTTTTTCCGAGACAAAATGTTCGACCCGTTTCTCACTTTCCAAACTTACATCTGAAATAATGCAAGAGAAGAGGAAAGTAAATATGATGTTTATAATGAATGTAATTAAATTTGTTAACTATTTGGTTGTCGATATTAAAGTATTCTACCAAACCGAATATTTGGTTTGTCTGCCAAATAGGCAGTATAACGAATACCAACAGAATATTCGGTGCAACTTAAGCTTAAGGGATCTTACGGTGTCTTAAAATGTTAACTCGACGCAACAAACTCATTATTTAAGAGCTTGTAATTGAATTTCTATACAAGCTATGACTAAACTTTTAGTTTTAGTGCAAGCAGATGGTCTCAAAAATAATACAATATGTGACATACATTTAAACAGTATAACTTCGTTATAACAAAAAATAATAGTAAAATTTAGTTCTTTCTCAAGTTCGAAAAATAATATTCTCTTTCTCTTAATACTGTAAAATGCATAAAGTATTGCTATATACTTTCCCCAAAACTGCAAACAATTTTTTTTTTTTTTTTTAATTTTTTAAATCTTTTTCGTTGAAATCTTAAAAATAAAAATTTACCGACTTTGAAAAAAAAAATTTTGAAATTGAATTTGAATAAAGTTTACAAATACTTTTGTGCCATAGATGTACAGAAAATAACAACGTTACGAATGCACAAATGAGCAGGGATACTGCAGACACGTGTTTCGGCATTACAAGGAACGCCTTTATCAATGCAAAAAAGTTGTGAGCTTATGGATGCACAGACATCACAACTTTTTTGCATTGATAACGGCGTTCCTTGTAACGCCGAAACACGTGTCTGCAGTATTCCTGCTCATTTGTGCATTCGTAACGTTGTTATTTTCTGTACATTGAATTTGAATGCTTGAAAAAAAAAAAACGGTTTAGGTTGTAGAGATAGGGCACAGACATACATAAAAAATTTTATGAAAATAAATAAAACACTTTTCGAGACATCATGTGCGTAGAAATGAAAACATAATTCTGAGAAAAAGAGGTTCTAACAGCTGCAGTTAACACATGCACTCATTGAGGATATTTACGACACATAGCTCGAAGTTTGTTGTAAATGGTAAAAAATAAGGTTCAAATTACTCAAGTTCAAGAGCCAAATTGCTCGAAATGAAATTAAGCAAAATATGTTTTTTTTTTTCTTCAGATAATCAAAAATTTGCATATTAAGACACCCTTAGACCATTTAAAAAAAAAATATTAATTGTTGTAGGTTGATTAGCATACATTCAGGGGTGCTCCAAATTGAGGTCATTGCAAAATCCTTTTTCGGCAAATTTTGTCTGATGAGTAGACAAATTTCTAGATAGTAGAGGAAATTATTTCATGAAAAAAAAATCTTGTTACATGTAGGTGATTAGGAATTTCAAACAGCAAATTGAGAAATTTTCCCCTTTGAATAGTTCAAGATTGGGGCGCCCCTGCATGCAATACGATAAACGAAATTGTACTTACCTATAGTCTTTTGCTTTTTTGAAGGCGATTCAATAGATATTGACGATGATTCTGTTGGTAGAGGTGGTTCAGGTTCAGTTGGTATCGATGATTTGCTGCATTTACCTGTTTTCAGCCACCTCTCCATCGTTACAAAATCACATAAACAAGAAAGTAATAATAGCTGAACTATAAGCGTTGTTCAATTCTACTGACCTAAACGGAGACCAAAGACCACATGAAATTGTGCTTATTTTCGTTACGTCATATGAACGGCGTCACTCCATATGATTAGAGATGGGTAAAAGATCCCGGAGCTGTGATTTTGAACCTGTTCCACAGCCGGAGTCGGAACTGGCAGTTCCGGAAGTGGATCGGAACTGATAGCTCCGAGAGGCGGCCGTGCCATCTGTTATCGTACGAGAGCTTTTTAGAAGGGCAACTACCCAGCTCCGATCACTTCCGGAGCGGTTCTTCGAACCTGTTCCGAGGCGACCTGTTCCGCTACCACCAATCAGAGTTGAGTATTTCATCATGACGCAATCTGTTCCGAGTGTCTGATCCCGGAGCTGTTCTCTGCACCTGTTTACGTAATCAGTTCCGATTCAACCAATCAGCAGACAGGATTTGATAGCGGAGCAACTCCAGCGGGTCGGAGTTGTTCTCTGCACCTGTTTACGTAATCAGTTCCGATTTAACCTATCAGCAGCGAGGATTTAATAGAGGAACAACTCCAGCAGGTCCGGAGCGGTTCTTCGGAACAGGTTCAGCGCTTAGATTTTAATGGCGATATTGCTCTGGTTCACGCTATTCAGGCCCGTTATTTGGGGATGGTTTTAGTTGTCTTTTGATAAAATAGAAATGGCTTGACTGACGAATTAGAGGGGGTAGGGGGAGGCATGCAATTCCCAAAAAGATAATGATGATGACCATGTACCATCAATTATTTTTTTATCAATTTCTCCACAACAAAAATAATTTATTTTAAATTATTTCAAGGGGAAAAAACCCACACAAATGTACAACATTGAATAAAATCACTTTGGTTTGTAATGGGAGTAATATTGCAATCTGCGGTCAATACGAAAGAATACGTAAAACTCAGAAATTTCGAGATCAACTTAGATCCGTCATTTACGAGATCAGTGCAGTGGCATTGCCCCCCCCCCTTCCGTTTTTTTTTTTTTTTTTTTTTTTGATACAATTTGGCACTGAGTTTGCACACTTAAAACCAATTTAATGAAGCATTTAATACGCAGATTAAGGAATAACTTTCTTTTAATCGAAATAATGTTCCTATTTTCTCTTATTTTAATTATAGAGCCATTCCATTTCAAGACAGGCAGGCAGGTGTGAAAAGTGTCCCATGACCATCACCGATTTTTTTTTAAAAATTAGAGTAGTTACGACTAAGGGGCATATGAAATACCCTGAAAGGATTTTGGGAGAAAAAATTTATTTAGCTTATTGAAGTTTTGCACAACGGCGGCCATTTTGGAAAAAATGAGCAAAGTGCTCGATTAGAAATGGACCCTATTTAAAAAGTATTTATGTTTTTTGAAAAATTCTTTTTTTTACGTATACATAAGAGTCTATATATCAACTAGAGATAATTTTTGAAAATTTAGCGGGATTTTTTGATACCGAAAAAAAATTACTTTTGCAGTAAAAAAACTGCATTTTTTCCGATTTTGTGTTTTTTTTTTTCCGTATGAAAAAAAAGTTTTTTTTCCTAAAAAGAGGAGGCATTCTGAAGCCCTTACATGGTAGTTTCTTAGCATATTTTATCGTAATCCTGAGAGGCATGCAGCTTTGGAAATACCGTTCGAAATTTTGAACATTTTCAAAAAATGACGATATTTAAAGTGAAATTACTCAAAAAGGCCATTTTTTAAAAATCTAAAAATTGGCTCATTTAAACTCCATTTAGTGCCCAACAAGTGGGTATATACGATATCCCGTGTTTTTTCCCCGCTCAAGTTTTATGATTTTTTGAAAATGACCTTATCACCGATTTTTTACCGATTTTGTGATTTTTTTTCCATATGAAAAATTTTTTTTTTTACTAAACAAAGATAGCAGTCTAAAGCCCTTATAAGGTAGTTTTTAATCATATTTTATTGTGATCCTCAGATGCATACAGCCGCGGAAATAAAATTTGAAATTTTCAAAATTTTCAAAAATCACCAATCTTTAAAGTACAATTACTCAAAAAAGCCATTTTTAAAATTTTGAAAATCGGCTCATTTGAAGCCCATTCAGCCATTAATAAGCTGATATCAATCTGTTCCCGTGTCTTTTCTCGGTTTATTTTATATGATTTTTTAAAAGTTGGTATTTTTTGTATTTTCATAAAATCAGAAAATCAAACATATTTCTACTATTTTGCCACTTTAATTCATTAAGTAATATATTTTTAAATGCCAGTTTCAAATATGAAACATAAAATTTAATTTTTCAGCAGACGATTTTTAAATTAAATGTTATGTTACAAGCCTCAGAAAATGTTAACTTCAAATTTGTGTAACTTCAAATTAAATGCTTTCAATTAAGACAGATAGATACTCATAAATACATGCATACTGCTTGAAAGCATTTCTTTTTCGGTGGGGGGGGGGGGGGGGCGCTTAGATATTAACATCTTACGACAATTATTTATAAGCAGAGTAATTTAAGTACTTTTGAAGTGCAACAAGCATGAAAATTTAACATATTCCGGTTATTGAACTTGTAAACAATACTAAAATATGCTGCTTCATATTAGGAAGATTATGAAGAAACCAATTACTCGGTTGAAGTGCTGCACATTATACTTGGTTAAATGATATGAAATTCATAAAGATCTTAATTATTACTGTGAAAGTATATTATAATTTTAATTAGTTGGTATCAAAAAGAATTAAAGTGGCAAAATAGTAGTATGTTTGATTTTATGATTTTATGAAAGTACAAAAAATACCAACTTTTAAAAAATCATATAAAATCAACCGAGAAAAAACACGGGAATAAATTGATATCAACTTATTAAGCACTGAATGGGCTTCAAATGGGCCGATTTTCAAAAATTTTAAAAATGGCTTTTTTGAGTAATTGCACTTCAAAGATTGGTAATTTTTGAAAATTTTGAAAATTTCAAATTTTATTTCCTTGGCTGTATGCATCTGAGGATCACAATAAAATATGATTAGAAACTAACTTATAAGGGCTTTAGACTGCTATATTTGTTTAGTAAAAAAAATATTTTTTTATATGGAAAAAAAAATCACAAAATCGATAAAAAATCGGCGATAAGGTCATTTTCAAAAAATCATAAAACTTGAACGGGGAAAAAACACGGGATTTCGAATATATCCACTTGTTAGGCACTAAATGGAGTTTAAATGAGCCAATTTTTAGATTTTTAAAAAATGGCCTTTTTGAGTAATTTAACTCTAAATATCGTCATTTTTTGAAAATGTTCAAAATTTCGAACCGTATTTCCAAAGCTGTATGCATCTCAGGATTACGATAAAATATACTAAGAAACTACCATATAAGGGCTTCAGAATGCCCCCTTTTTTTAGGAAAAAAAACTTTTTTTTTCATAGTGAAAAAAAATCACAAAATCGGAAAAAATGCAGTTTTTTCACTGCAAAAGTAATTTTTTTTCTGTATCAAAAAACCCCGCTAAATTTTCAAAAATGATCTCTAGTTGATATATAGGTTCTTATTTATACGTAGAAAAAAGAATTTTTCAAAACAGTTAAATACTTTTGAAATAGGGTCCATTTCTAATCGAGCACTTTGCGCATTTTTTCCAAAATGGCCGCCGTTGTGCAAAACTTCAATACGCCATAACTGGAGAAATAAATTTTTTTTCTCAAAATCCTTTAAGGATATTCCATACACCCCTTAGTTGTATCAGCTCTAATTTTTTGAAAAAAATCGGGGATGGTCATGGGACAGGCCCTGCCTGTCTCGAAATGGAATGGCTCTATACTAATCAGTGATTTTTACTTTTCGCATATTTTCGGCATTGGATTCCAATGTTTTGCAATCGCTAAATCCGGAAATGATATTCAGTACTAGCCATCGCTCAAAGTTTCTTCGCAAAACATTGACTAAAAAAAGGAGTAATAATTTTTAAAAATCAAATTTTGAATTTTGAAATTTACTTCTAATTTTTTGTAATATTTTTTTTTTTACTCTTATTATTTTTGCTTATTAATCGTTGTTCTTTCAAATAAATGAAAGATTTAAAGAAAGGGGCACGTTAACTGTAAGTTAACTCTGCCCCCCCCCCCCGAGAAAAAAGAAACTGAATTTCTTTTCAAGTGTGATTTTCGATTAAGTTAATTGAATTTTAAGAAGTATATCATTTGTGTAAACTTGAAGACACACATTTCAGAGCTGCAAGGGATTTTTTTTTTTGCATGTAAAACGATGTGAATTCAGGAAGGATGCAAATATCCGATAAAAGCTGTTTTTCATAAGAATTGACCAACTTCACGTATCGTAACGATGAACTCCCCCCCCCCCCCAAGTGTTTTTTTCAGGCATCTCTCCGGGGGCCACTGCCCTCCCGGAGAAAGTCAACTGCCCCCCCTCCCGGAGGAAAACGCAGTTTGCACAGGGTTGCCAACTTAGGGGGGAAATTTCCGAATGGGGTTTTTTTAGGGGGAAAATATTTTTTGGGGGAAATCTAGGGGTATCCCCCAGAAGTGAGGACCTTTTTTTTTTTTTTTTTTTTTTTGGTCCACCCCCAGAATTTCGCACGCAGGGGGGTGAGGACCTTTGTTTTTCTTTGTCATTATCTCCAGGATACAGCCGCGACCCTCTCTTTTGGTCATCACCTCCAGTTTTTTTTTCTTTTTTTTTTAGTCATCAGCTTGAGGATTTGGGAATTTAGGGGGGAGGGGTTTCGGTTTTAGGGGAGCCGAGTTTTGGGAGTTGGCAACCTTGAGTTTACACTATCACACAGAGAAAATGAATAAAAAAAAGTAAAAATATTAAATGAGCAAGTAAGTAAAAGTTAAAGAAATAAAAAAGTAAATATTTAATAAATGAATCCAAAAATAAAAGAAAATTTTAAACTATATTAAGAGGTGGCATCAAATATATCCTACAATTGCATTTTAGCACATCTATTTCAAAAAATACTGGGGGAGACTTAGGGAACTCATCCTTTTTCTCTTGCCATCATGAAAGATCGCCTAACTGTTTTTTTTTTTCTTCTTTTTTGTGGTGGGGTGAGGTGTCAATTTCAAAACACTTATAGAGAAAGTTAAAAACTGCATCAATTTGCATAATTTTGTAAAATATAGTCTACAAATACTTTTTTGGACCTCATTTTTTTAGAATTCAGAGAAATTTGGCTTATTGTTCTGCCAGGTTAATCGGGTCATAGTATACAATTTAGGCATTCGTTTGAGATATTTTCCCAATATTTTAAAAGCGATACTCTTTTTCGCAATAATGAATTGCATTCACTTCTGTACTGGCAGTCTTTCGGTCGTGAGAAGTCTTCATAAGCATTTAGTGTATTATATAGTTTAATGAAGCAAAAGCACAAAAAACATTGTTTTTTTTGTCTTTTACAATCATGCTATTTTATTTGATAACTTTTATTATTATATTTCAATGTATATATAATTTTAATTTAAACAAAATATGTCAGGGAAAAGATATTTTTATGTAATATACCTATGAATGGTAAATGATGTGCACAGTTGTGAAAGAAAAAAATACTCCTATTCGGAACACATATGCAGTTCAGAAACTAAAGTTACTAGTTTTGAAACATTTTATACCATGGAAAATTATATTGTATTCGTCATGGTGTGTTTGTGGGGGATGATGCTTTTCTAATATGTTTTACATGTTTGTTTGAATAAAGCAATATTTCCCCGCATGTTTAGTGTTTCTTTTTTGCATTCGCTAATAATATAATTATCAATTCTGTCTGTCAATTGTGGATTCATAATTGTCACTCTGCATATCCTTGAATATCAAATTTTTCTTGTTATAAAATTGGTATAGACAACTATTAATCTGTGTGCGATGCAGGTTTGCAATCAGAATAAATTAATGTCTGTGAGAAAAATTTAAAGTTCTGCTATACATACACCGCAATTAAATGCAATGCGTGTCAACCGAATATTAATCAGAAATTAAGAAAAAAAATTGACATTCAATTTCACATCGGAAAAAAAGACCCATTTTTTTGAGAAAAATATCTTTCAAAGACGCACTGTTATATAATTATATAAACTCGCCGAAAACCTTTTTTTTGTTGTGGGGGGGGGGGGGTGTTTCCCAAAAAAAGCAAAGCTTTTTTTTTTCTTTTTTTTGGGGGGGGGGGTCCCCCGGAGCGGAGCAGGTTTTGAACCTGTTCCGCCAATTGGAACTGGAACAGGTTGCACCTGTTCCGGCTGCGGAACTACTTTTCCCATCTCTACATATGATGACTGGCGTCAAGAAATCGGTGACTCGGAATATATGAATTCGAAGCTGTATGATACCCCCTTCTCCCTTTATCATTTGCATTTTTGTTCGTTGAAACTTTTTTTTTTTTTCGCGGCGTTATCTCGAAGCATTTTGTTTCATTTTCGAACCCAATTTTAGTCCCAATAGTGACAAAAATAAAAGAAATATAATAAATTACTCATTCCTAGAAAGGCAAAAAATAACGTTCTTTCCTCCCTGAACTATCCTTCACACGTTTCTTTTTTTTTACATTTTTGCGAAGTGCCTGGTTCTTTCTTTTTCTTTCTTTTTCCTCTCTTTTTTTTTGGCTCAAGGGGGGGGCGATCGCCCCCATCGCCCCCCCCCCTTGTATCCGCGCTTGGCCCCTCCTCAAAATTTTACAGCATAGATCCCTTCTTCTCTTAAAATAAATGTGTTTGCCAAATAAATCTGGCTAACATCTTTTTCAAATAAAAAGAAAAAAAAGGCTTTCACATACACACACAAAAAAAGAAAGTTAAAAGAAAAAAAAAAATGCGCAAAAATTAATTCCTTCATTCAGAGGCTTTACTGTAATTCTAAAAACTCTCATCAAAGAGATCACTCGAAAAGTACCTGCTGTGTTGTGAAAATTTCGGAATCTGACCGGTTCGGAAAATTCCAAAACCCAGAACTGTGTTGGTCCCGTTGCCGCTCGATTTCAAGCCACATGGTGAACGTACTTTTAATTGTGAAGTAAAAAATAGAGAAGATAGAATTTCCTCTTAAGAAAACTTTTTTTTGTTTAAACATCGGCCAGCCATCGGCATTTAGATGTTTTCGAGGCCGATGGGCCGATGTTTTTCCCAATTTAGCATCGGCGGCCGATGCCGATGGCCGATGGAAAAAATTTCAAGCATTGGCGCCGATGCATCGGCCTGGCCGATGCATCGGTCGAGCCTTAGTTATTAGTCGTCTTGTTGATCTCGGAACAATTTTTGCCCCACCCACGGAACAACTTTCCCCAAGTCGGGGCTAGTTGTGACGAAACTTTCTTCTATATCTATGTTATGTATTCCAGTTACAAAATAAAATACTTTCCCAAATAGTTGAAAACAGCTCCAATTTCCCAATTATCGTAATACCGCTGCAAAAACAGGGTAAAAGAGCGAACTTGGAAATCATAGTAAAAGCATTACTCAGATTAATTAGTTAGATTTTAGTTGTTAGCAATTACAAAATGGTAACAGTTAAAAAGTGTAAATCACTGAAAATTTTCGGACTTTTTGATAACAGTTGAATAGCGTGAAAACAACCTTTTAATGGATTTATCTTTCTCATTGTTGCTAAGGCGGAAAAAAAAGTCAAAAATCTCCCCCCCCCCCCCCCCGACCTCTTCCCCTGAAGCGATTGGCGCCGAAAAATTGAATCAGCTTTTTCACATCTACTTGAGGTTCATTTTTTGTTTGATACCGTTCATTACTTTCGAGACATAGCAGTCACATTAAGTGAGAAAAACCTTCGATTTCTCAACCACCCTTTGAGATATTGACACACAAATTTAATCAGCACCTGCACCCAATAGGGTCTACATTTGGACCAATTTTCGTTTGATTCCGCCAGTTACTTTCTGAGATATAGCAATCACCCAAGCGCAGAAAACGTGCAATTGCTCCCCCCCCCCCCTTGGAGGAATTCGCTTATGAAAGTCAGGTGCACCAGTTCACATTCGGTCACAGATGTGTAAAAAAAATTGTCCGATTTCATGCAGTCGTTTTTGTTTTAGCGCGGCAACAAAAACTGATCACACACACACATACACAGACATTTTCCAAAAATGGTCAAAATGGACTCGGCTCACCTCAAAACGGGCAAATCCGTCGAAATTCGAAAATTTTCACGAATCCAATACTTCCTTCTTTATACAGACAAGCTTATTACCCAGCGTTGCCCGGGTGCTTATTAGTACAACATAGCTTTAAGAAAATTAATTGAATGGATTCAATCCACATGAGCATATAAAAATTGCATCAATATGTGTCTTTTGCCTAGTTCCTCTAATATAAGGACAAAAAATGCTCGCAAAAATTAGAATTAAATATTAGTTGGAACCTTTAATTTTTCTGTATCATACAATAATTGTGCCAATGTTCCAAGGTAATTGAAACATGAATTATTATTGTTTTTAACTCATTTCATGCCAAAATGAAATAGGTGAGCCTTAAATTGGTAATTCATTGTTAATCGTAATCTTTGTCGGAAAATACTCACATTTAAATGTTTTAAATTTTATCAATTAGTATGCTTAAAGGCTTATCTCTATTACTCTATCTGTTCAGAAATTCAAGAAAATAGTCATTTTGAGACACAAAAATTTGAATTTTGAGGTTTTTGGATTTTTTTTTAAATTTCAAAACCCCGCCTATATGAATTCTAGTGCATCAAGGAACATCTGTGCCGAGTTTGATGAAAATCCAGAGAAAACTGGATTTGTATAAGGAACAAACATACAAATATATATAGATACATTATACATACATATATACAAATATTAATACTATATATAGATATAAGAGAAAAAAGTAAAAAATCTTACGAAATACAACTCATAAAACAGTCTGTATATCAAAGGGACATATAATACTGTGTGTTTAACCTCGGAACATTAATTCTAGAACAAGTTTTCTGAATAAATTTTAAGCTCAAATAAAAAAAAGGAACTTTTAGCCCCACTCTTCCCCGCTTAGTTTTTTTTCAATTCGTGCATTATGCGTGCATTTTTTTTTTCAATACTACAGGCAAAGCAGTGGCGGGTTACTCTATTTAAAAATAAAATAGTTTTTCAAACAAACATTTAGCATTTAGCACCCCAGAGACCCCCGTACCTTCCAATTTGCTTGGATTAACCGGTTTTGTATGGGTCTCTGGGACATTTATTTAAAAAACAAAAGTACATATTTTGAACAAAAATTTTGAGTAAATTTCGACGTACAACAGATTCTTAACATAAACATGACATATAAATATAAACATTCAAATACACATATACAATTAAGATAATAATTTCAAACAAACAAAAATACATATGAAAAAATATCAAAACATAAATTTTACCTTTCATCCGTCCCTGTAAAACTTGCATGTTATTTTCTACAGAACAGGCATATAACGAAATCGTCACCGAACTTGCAGTCAATACTGAGATTTTCTCCTTTACAACGTTATGCGAGTTTTTCTGGGAACAGAAATGAAACTCGTCTTTTCTATCAGGAATCGCATGCAAAATATCTCCGTTTTCGTATGAAATACTGCCAGATCTTATATAAATGGTGTACGAAGATGATTCAATATCGATACATTTTAAACTAACATTATTTATGATGCACCCATAGGAGAAATCTTTCTTAAAATAAGATACAGTCAGTGTCCAAAACTTATTGGCAAATTGAAACGTGGGACTAGTAGCCGTTTGACTTGAAAAGGTGCATCCATGTCTTTGCGGTAATCTCAATTTCCACGAAAGTGTGAAACATAAATAACTATCTTCAATAAATTGCGAAACAGAAACGTTACCGTAATTTGAGCTAGCCATTTCCACCGTAGCGTCCGTCGTTCAGAAGTTACATAGAACGTAGCTTCAGAACGTGACTATAACTCTGTTCCACCCTAACTTGGCACTACAGGAAAGGTACGGAGCGTGTTGCTCCGCGTTGAGAAGTAGTTCTCGTTGATTTAGCGGTTTAAATGGGTATAAATTGGAAGACACTGCAAGAAAATAGAAAATTTCAGTGTTTAAGACATAGAATTGTAGTTTTTCTGCGTTAAATACGTTTGATTTAGAAGTATTTGATTAGGAAAGGAAAATTAAACCGCCGAAACCTTGGCGAGGAATTCTATCTTCAAGGTTAAAGTTGGCAGACTTTATCCCCCTAAACTGGCAAACCCCACAGCCTACAACTGGTTTCTCCCCTCTTTGGCCACGTGAATTGCCAGAGGAAAAACATATGTTTGTCAACTGCAACCTTAAAATGAGCATTTTCTCATCGTAGATCGTTAAGAGGACCCATCACACAGAAAATTTTCAGCTTTCGGGTAAATCGAGAGAGAACCACGCTGTTTTCCTTCCCCCAGTGGGCGTGGATGTCTTGACAGTTTTGGGGGACAAGACCCCGTCTTCCCTCCGCAGGAGTGTCAACGTTTAATTTATTGGCAAGGGGAGAAGGATCGGAGAAAACCAGTGGTTCTAACTTTTTTGCCAAAGGGATTCTCTTGAAAATTTTTCATCACTTACGGGCCAGCTAGCCAGCATCCCAGATAGAGTTAGCTCAACACAAAATATAATTCAGAATCTTAGATAAAATTGTGTATAAGAGCCAACTGGGGCATGTAATAGATATAATTTTAAGCGTTGTTATGGCATTCCTAGAATTTAAAATTAAGGTTTCTTGTTTTATATGAAATCTTCAGTTCTCATTCACTAGATCTCAGATAAATCAACATTGGATCTAAAACAATTTCAGAACTAACATTTATGTTAATCTCAGGAATAAAATACTAAATAATCAAAACCACTTTCAAATTGATTCCAAATTAGTTTATTTCGGAAGATACCAAATCCATGACTTTGAAATGTTCTTAATTAATCATCATTAGTTATTTTTGTGAAACAAATGACATTTTTAATCTCTCGGAAACATCTTCTATAACCTTATTAAGACCTTATTTGAGTAGAAATGTTCTCCATTATGCAATAAAACCTCTCAAAGGAC
>JAXGGA010016272.1:0-27020 GCA_038373865.1 Uloborus plumipes | reverse complement strand
CAAATTATTAAAGCACCTTGTTTTTTGCTTTTGATGTTTTGGGTTTGCCTTTCCAGGAATAAGATTCTTTTGTTGTTTTTTCCCCTATCTAATTGAAGTTACTGTTGCTTTTACTTTTACTTTGTACCTGTGAGAAAGTTTCTGTTGTTAATATAGTTTGCATTTTATTGTTTTGCTTTCTTTAAAATTTCAATTGGTTTCTTATTTTTGTATTGGTTGCTTGTTCTCTATTTTTATAGACTGTTTATAGTTCAGTTTACACACCTTTGTTAGATGTCTTTACACCTGTAGACTTACACATTTTTGCATTGAAAAAAAAAAGAGTTCCTTGTAACCTCAATATCTCCCAGCATTTCTTTTTTATAATTTTGTGCTTTTTTAATGTATTTATTTATTTTTACAAGTATTTATTCTTTTGGTGTCGCAAGTTTTACAGCTAAATAATGCATTGTTTTGGATGTTACACAGGAGAAGTATAATTGTTAAGTAAAAATAGAAAAACGTCTTAAAGCACAAATGGGTCGAATTAAAATTGGCAAACATGTTTCGAAGGCATAAAGCCTCCTTCTTTAGTGCCAAGCAAGAAATGGGGCCCATTTCTTGCTTGGCACTGAAGAAGGAGGCTTTATGCCTTCGAAACATGTTTGCCAATTTTAATTCGACCCATTTGTGCTTTTAGATGTTGTTTTTCGATTTTTACTTATTCTTGCACAAAGTGAACTGTTTTTAATTAAGTATAATTGTTGTTTTTTTACTATAAAAAGAGTGTGAATGAAATATTTTAAAGAAAAATTTAAGGATATTAAAACTAATGTAAATTTGGTAGTTGAATGTATATTATGATACAGATCTGCTTATAGATCAGATAGCATCAATCATAATATTTATTTCTATGTAATGAATGTGTTAGATGACATATATCCACCAATTCTGATTGTACTTTGAATGAGGAAAAAATTTTTGGAAAACACAGGGGTTTTTTTGGACTATAATCATATATTTGTGGGTTATTTTGTGAATGTTCGTAATCAAGTATCTGGATTTCAGGATTTAGCAACCTTGGCTCCCCGTAAACCTGACTGGGATTTAAAAAGAGATGCTGCAAAAAAATTGGACAAATTAGTACGAAGAACACAAAAAGCAATAGCAGAATTAATAAGTAAGTGAACCAGTTCTTCGTGTTCATACTTATATTCAATAAAATTGTGTAAGAGAAATCTTCTGTTTGTAGGACTTTGAAAGCAGATTTTATATCTTTATTCAAGAATTTTATGTGTGTTTTACAAATTATGTTATGATTGCATTTATTCAAGACCATGGAAGATTTGTGAGAAGCACCCCTTGCTTCTGGTGCTTCTCACAAATCTTCACAAATCACAAATTGTACAGGGCTATAATACGAGTTATTGATAGAGGGTTCAGGGAGATTTTGTACATTTTAAGCCAAATCTTTAATACTAGTAAGTTAAAATATACCATTAATAAACCTTAAAAACGCATTGTTTTTAAGGAGAACTGATTATTCTTCCCCGTCACAATTTATCAGCTGAAAAATCAATTGTAAGCCCTTTTTGTTCCTCCCTTCTTTAAATATTTTTTAAAGTTTGTAAACTTTAGTTGACTTTCAAATGATTAAATGTAGAGGTAAAGTTTGACTATTGATATTCAGTCTTTGAGGGTCTAAATATTTTGAATATAAAACTAATTAATTTGTTTTCATTCTTTTTAGGAGAGAGACTGAAATCAAATGAAGATATTCTGGCTGATGTTGTAAATACTTACTCAGAAACTGTCCAAGAAGATAACTCTGATGATGAATAATTGTAATATAACAAACAACAAAAAAAAGATTGAAACTTTTGACTATACATAAAATTATTTTTCTTTTATTGACCATCCAAGTATGAATTTTATTTTTGCTTGCACATTGTTTTATGTAACAGAAGTTAAAAATATAATTTTAACTAAAGGAAAGTTTGTTTTTATTTCTTTATTTAACTAAATAAAAATTTATTCCTAAAAAAATTATCATTTCTTAACTGATAGAAGCTAGCCAAGTTTGAAAACAATTTATAAAACAATTGTTTTTATGGCTTAATGATCAATTCCTATGATGAAACTATTATAGCTGCCGATATTGTAAGATGACAATTAGGGAGACGTTGTTTGATTAAATTAAGCAAAAACAATTTAGAGTAAAAGGAATCTCTTAAATACAAACAAGGATTTCTTAAATTGAGCCTGTATAGCCTCCAAATTTTGGTGTTTGGATCTCTGGCTGGAACTGAAATTTCGAAATTGAGATTAATTACTACTTTTTGAAAAGGAAAAAAAAAAAAAAAAACTACAGCCTTTAGTTTGGAAAAAATAAATAAGAAATAATCTTCAAATTAGTTTAAATCAACTGAAATATACGCTTTTAGGTGCCCTTATAATACATCAGTATGTAATATAGTTTAGCCTTTAATATTAATAATAGTATTAAATACATTACTTTTATATTTGCAAAGAACGTGAATTTTATCTTCTATTCAGAGTAACATACACACAAACTGAAACACTTACACTTCATCAACATGTAATATAGTTTAGCCTTTAGTATTGATAATACAGTAACCCCTCGTTATATCGCGCTTTTCGGGGGACAAGATAAAAGCGCGATATATCCGAAAGCGCGTTATAACCGAGGTCATTAAAAATAGTTTTCTGTCCAGCATGCAAGTAAATTATACGTGCACATACATAAAAATTCATTTATTCGAACATTAGATTTTTTTTCAGTCAAAAGTAACAAAAAAATGTAACTTCCTGCAGTTGTTGTTACAATGTGCAGGTCTTAAAAATATCTATACAGACATAAAATTAACCTATTGTTTTGGTGAAATAAGAATCCAAAGTCGTTTGCCGGGATGTTTGGGTGACAGGAATTTGCTGCTTCTTTTCAGCGAATTCAAAAGAATAGAAGAACCTTCGTTTTGTTCATTGATGACAAAATAAATGAGAAAGACCTTTTCGAGCACCTTACATAATTTCTCAAAAATTGTTTTGAACTAAAAGGTTTTTTTTTGAGAGACAAAAGAAAAGCGATATATCCGAATGAGCGATATAACGAGGAGCGATATAACGAGGGGCTACTGTAGTATTAAATTTATTACTTTTATATTTGTAAAGAACATGAATTTTATCTATTATTCAGAGATACATACAAACCCACATTTGAAATTAAAAAAATCTTCTTAATAAAGAGGCACAAAGTTTTTTCTTTGTCACAAGTAATAATACTTTTCATTTCATTTCATTTCATTTCACTCCAGCGTCCTCTTACCTACCACTATACACGGGTTTAACCCTTTGGATAAGGTCTAGAAGAAAATTCTGTTTTCGATCCAGATCAGGAACCAAGCAACCTCTGGTCCAGTTTCCCCTGAGGCATTGATTTAGAATGGGTGGTGACCACGACCCATATTTGACATGCTTAGAGATGTAAAATTTCCGGAAATTTTGAAGTGATGGAAAAAAACCGGTTTTTTTCCTGTTTTTTTCCGGAAAAAAATGAAAAATTGACTTTTTTACAATTAAAAAGAGCGTTTTTTTTAATAGTTTTGTTTTTCTTGGACTATTTAAAAGGTTAATCATTAAAAATATGTGCAATCAACACATATTAATTTTCCTGCTGGCAGAAATACGCATAATTAGGTAGGTTTTAATAGGAAAAAAATAGCCTTTCTGTTTTATGACTCAAAGCTGTCTTGGTCAAACCCCACAAATGAATCATATCGTCATTTCACTGTTAATATTGGATAAAGTGTGTCTAACCCTTACAGTTAAATTTTCTATTTTAGACTGCTTTTTAAACTTAAAATAATAATTAGATACTCTCAAACATCAATAATAGTGTTTGAAAGAAAAATCAGAATGATTTTTCTCCCTTGCAATATAACCTCACTATCTAAAAATGAAAACTATTGAGTTCTGGTTTTTCCCCACCCAATCTAAATCCAAATAAAAATTAAATGACTTTTTTTTAACCTTTCTAATCGAAAACTATAAACTGCGTAATGGTTTCTAAACGTGAACAAAATTTAAACTGGAGTTTCAACTTACTGCACTGCCTTGCTAAGCACAATAGTCGTACCCCAACTTTTCAACAAAACCAGAGTTATTAACCAGAGGTTGCTCTCTGTTTCGTATGTGTTATTAATAAAATGTTTTGTAGTCATTTGTGATTGGAAACTTTTTTTAATCTGCTGAATAAAAAGTCATCACAACAAAATATATGAAGGCGCAGCTCTTTAAAATGCAATATCTCAGTTTGAGCTCAATTGCAGATTCTACTATGTGCGTAGCATGCACGGCAATATACATTTAGTTCGCATAGTCAGAGAAAACCTCGTTCTGTGGCTGTTTCAGTGGAGATATGTAATTTTTCAAAAGAAATAATTTATGTACTTTTAATATCAAAAATACACTAATAGTAGGCCAATTATAAAATCTGTTGTGTTTACAAAAGTTGGAATTTAATCAAAATTATTTTTTCACCTAATTGAGCAGTGGTTCACTTATTACAAAATATTAAAATGTGTTTTTAACATAAATTTCTGTACTTATTTACTATTGCTTTAACATTTTCAATTAAAAATCGTGCTGTCCTAGAGTAGAGAACGTAATGTTTATAAAATGGCCAATATTCAAGTATTTCCTTAAAAACTGGATAAATTTTATTTATCTTTTTTTCTGCTTTCCAAGCTGAAAATTATCGGGAGTATGACCAGAAATTGAACATTTTAGTACTATTTCAGTATCCAAATTTCATAATTATCCTAAAAAACTAGTATTTTGTACACAATTTAAAAAAAAAATGCTCTTACCTCCAATGTAATTAAATAAGGAAAAAAAAACGAAAATAATGGCTATATGCTTTTGCATCAAGATGTTTAGGGGATTTAAACGAAAAAACAAAAATGCAGGATTCAATAAATTAACGCTTCTAATAATTATACAAACAAAAGATTTTCTAGTCATTTCTTTCTTAAAAATTAAATGGAAAAATTCAATTTTTCCGGAATGGAAATAAACCTCCTCGGAAAAAAACCGTTTTTTTTCCCGAAAATTTCCGGTTTTTTCCGACCATTTTCATCTCTAGACATGCTCCAAACACCTTTAGCGTGTATGGGGGCTTTTAATTGACTATGATTGAACCTAGGACCTTCCGGTTCTGAGTCCGAGCCTTTACTGACCGGGCCACCATAGCCATAATACTTTGCATCAGGTAAACATTTAAGAAGTTCAAAGAAAAATCAGAAACCTTTCACCACATTTTTTGGAGGGAAAAAAGAGAGGAAAAGAAAATAAACATGCTTAGAAAATGATTGGACACATACAAATTTTGTTTGCAAGTATGAAAGGGTTTCATTTTTATGATCATAGTCCTTTCACTGTAGGGATTTTTCTCAAAATTCTAATCACTAAAAAATTCATTTTTTGGGAAATTGATTGTTTTGATTAAAATTTGTAAAATAGTTACTTATTAGAAAGAGTTAGTTGCTAGGAGATATGAAGCGGCAAGTGGATAAAGGTGATATGTGACTTTTGAATTTAGCCGATTTACACAAATTCAAATTGTGTGTTCAATTATGTTGACTCGCAAACACAATTGAAGGGGAAAGTGAATAAAGGTGATATGTGACAATTTTTTAAATATCTAGAAAAAACTTTGAAGAAGAAAAATATTGCCTTTTCACCTTCATCCATGGTAAAAAGTACGTTTTTCCAACATTGTCACACATCACCTTTATCCACTTGCCCCTTTATATATTCTTACAAATAGCGAATGACTTATTTTTTCTGGTGTTAAGCTATTTTCAGTGAGGTGACAAGTCTATTAAATTTGCAAAGATCATCAAAAACAAAGAAAAATAATACCGGAATTTTTTTAAAGGTTTTTTTATATCAGCAATAAACATCATGCAGGAAATATGACGGTGGTTGTAAAAAGCAAGAAAAGATCAAGTCATCATCTTTGAAATTAATTGCCTTAATGAATTAGTTCATTAATTTGTAATGCAATATCTTAAATCCTTTCAACACTCTTATTTACTATTCTAAGTTACTGGTGTTTACCCCTTGGCTAAACCGTCAATTTGAAATTGACGGTTTAGCCAAGGGGCAGGCAAAAAGTCTAGATCTCCTGCCAAATAATGTCTTCCTTAGTAACCTTCTTTACGTTGATTTTTGCAGAATAAATTAATCCGTTAAGTCAATGTATTATGGTTCTATTTCTAAGGGAATAGTTTAATTACGAAAAGGAGAATGAATAGACTTAGAATGGGAGTAGAAAATTACTGGAATAGTGACAACCTAGAAGACAATAGTGTAATGTTATTTTCTAACGTCTAAAATGCGCACATTCATTCATTTTAAGTGATTAATATGTTCTCTATCACTCTCATACCAGGGAGTGATGTTAAAAAGTTTCTCCTCTTCAATCGGTATAGTTTAACAGGTGTTTCTGAGAGAATTGGCAAAGGGCCATTTTATTGGCAGCGATCATGTTAAAAAACATTGATTTTTTAATAGGCCAAGAAGGTTGTGTGGGTATCCACATCAGATATTTTAATCTTGTGTTTATGTAAGAGCTCATTTATGAAACTTTCCTATATTTGAAACTAGCTGTACCAGCATGGCTGTGCTCATGCTATAAAGGTAAAGAAACTTCTTTGAGAAAATGTAAATTTCTCTTTCGAATCGAAATAAAAGAAAGAGTTTACTTCAATACTTAAAATAAGCGCACAGAATTTTATTTAAGCTCCAAGCATCTTCTACGCAGTAATAAACAAAATGATAACAACTGTACGTAACAACTCTCTCTGGGAAAAAATAGGTCATCTAATTTGAATGGGATTTAAAATCATTCAAAACAAACACTAAAAAAATACCTTAAAGGAATTAAAATTTGAAAGAAGAAGCAACAAAGAATTTAAAAGAAGTTGCTATGGCAAAGCAAAAAAACGGTAATAACTTGAATGGAAAAGTGAATCTGGAACACTGTACTTCAAATGCTTGTAACTTTTTTTCTGTTTGAGATAGAAGCAGGGATCCTTGACCGATAGTCGAGAAAAAGCTGGGGTCAAAAATATCGCTCTATCCAATGGAGTAAAAAAGAAAATTGCCGAGCAATTAGTTTAATTTTCATTGATGGTTTTAATGAGGAAACCCATGAACAAAGTCAGATTTAAGCACAAATAACTCGCGCTGTATTTAAGATAGAGAATTAGAAAAAAAATGTAACGAATGCAGAAAAATTTGCAGTTTCCAACAACGTATAACATTTATTTGTGCAAGTAATTTTTAACCCTAATATTCTGCTATTTACGTTAAAATCATCTTTAATAGAATGAAAAAACAAATATCTTATTGAATCTTTTTCGAACAGGTGCCCAAACTTTTCCGGTGCAAAAAGGAACAAAAGCCGAAATTTTTAGCAAAATCCGCTGGGCAGTTCTCGAGTTTTGCACGTTCAAACAAACAGACGCTTTTCGAGAGTAAAATGAGTAAATCTAAGATGAGTAAAGATATCAAAATATTAAAATGTATTAAGTTTTTATTTGGAATTAAATTTCAGTGATAGTAAAAAAAAGTAGACTTTAGTGTTTCATTCTTAATTTATACATTTACTTTTTACATCTAGCTTTTATTACAAACATTATCATAGACTTACTGCCATATGATTATGTATTACAATGTTCAAAAGGAATTTAATATTATAAAATTTTTTAAACTGGATTTTAAGACTTTATGCATACTATAGATCTTACAAATGAACTAAATTTTATATTTAAGCAGATGAACAGCTACATGAGTACTTACAGATAACACAAGGTTTGAAAATTTCTACATAAAACAATCCTACATGTTACTAGGCTACATGCTTTTAGCACAGCTTGCAGTGCATTTTCCTGGGCTAAATATAAAATTGTTAATAGCAATGAGCCAAAAGTGTGTAAAACTTGTGTAAATTTTTACCCATAAAGGTAATTACTTTAACTTCTAAAGATTTAATTAATAATTATGTATTAGATTTTTCTGATAAATCTTTAACGATATCTGTCACATATTTCATTCTTCTTGGAGTTAAAATCTGCATTTTCTCCAAGATAGCTTTGAAATCCTCCTCTGGTTTTGAAGACGATGCTGAAGCTTCTGCTTTTTCATCTCTAAGATAAGGATGTTTGAGAAGTTTCTCTACCGAGGCTCTTTCCTTAGGATTTCTTTTTAAACACTGCTTGAGAACATCTAATAATAAATTATCTGACAAAGGTTTAAAAGTGATTTCAAAATTAGGATCTGTAATTGCGTGTATTTTTTGGAAAAGAGTTTTGATGTGGTAAAACGGAGTGAAACCATAAACAAGGTTATAAAGAATACATCCCAATGACCAGACATCAGATTTCACACCAATTTTAAAAACAGGTTTGTCCTTATTCGCATATGACATCTGAGTTATTGCTTCAGGTGACATGTAGTTTAAAGTTCCAACTTGATCATTTCTGAATGTGCTGGTTTTATCATCTGGGACTAATGCTGCAATTCCAAAATCGATCAGTTTCAGATTTCCCGCCACAAATAAGAAATTAGCTGGTTTTAAATCGGAATGAACAATGCCATGTTTGTGAATATCAGACACAGCCTCCAACATTTGATTCCAATAGAATTTTATTTTCAGTGGCGTCAAGCGTTCAGACTTGGTTTCATTTGACAAGTATCTGGCAAAATCAATGTCGCCATGTTCAAGAACTATGAGTAAATCGTTTTCTCTGTACTCATAGTCATACATTTTGATAACTCTTTCAGAATCTTTTAGCTTTTCTAAATATTGTATTTCCTGTTTATAACCATTTAGTATAGAAGGATCGATATCTTTGAGTTTAACCCATTTGATTGCATAGCGAGACTTGGTTTCTATGTCAAAAACAGAGTATACTTTACATGAACCCCCAGATCCAAGAAGGGATAATAAGCTGTAGCTTTTCCCATTTACTTCAATGACCTCATTTGTTAAGGTACTGGATTTGTGTGGATTTTTTTCTTGATCTTTAGGTGCTTGTTGATTTCGTGTTGATTTTAATTCTGCATCCAGATTAGTTTTTTCTGGACTTCTAGGTTTCTGTTGACTTAGAACAGATTTAAATTGTGCATCCAGATTGTTTTTTACTGGATTTTTAGGTTTTTGTTGATTTAGTGTAGATTTTAATTGTGCATCCAGATTAGTTTTCACATTTGGAAAAGCAAGGTTCTTTTGGGAACTTGGCATCTTTTTTTCACTGAGAGGGAACAAATTCTGTGCATGTGACACATTCTTTCTATATGATGTTAACTTTGAAGAAGAGAAAACTCCACTGTTAAGCTTTTCATAATTCATATTTCTTTTATCTTCAGTATGAAAACCAGTTAAAAGTGGTTTCGTTCTCTTTCCATCAAACGATGTACTTATAGATTTGGCATTTTTTTCTGAAAAACTTGGCTCAATATTCTCTACTTCTAAATTTTGTTTACTTTCTTCTTTCACTATTTGTTGATCATTTCCAATTTCATCCTCTTCATCGTCATCATCATCGCTGAATCGAGTATTCGGATCAAAATAGGTTGGTAAGCGACTTAATGGATCGCTATTTATTTTTTTGAAAATATCGTCAAGGCAACTTCTGTTTTTTGAACTCACTGATGGATGAGTTTCATGCAAGAGTTGTGACGATGTATGACTGAGATTCGCTCTTGGATGCGATGAACTGTAACTTCGCTTAGACAAATCTAAACTTTTATCCATGCTTTATATATGAATTAAAGCACGCTTGAATTTCATTTGCATTAACATACGTTCACTAAACTTTGAGGGTGTGAATTTTTCCAAAGTGAGTTTCTGCAAGATTTGAGAGTAAACTGGGCTTAGAGTCAGTGGAACAATTCACTCTTTACGAAGATAATTGATATGTTTCAAAATTCTTATTATAAAAACAAACATAACTCAAAGTTTAAAAACAGTGAAACTGGCTGAACACATAAAAAATTACGAAAAACGTAAACACAACGTAGTTTAAATTTGGCAGACAATTTTGTTGCCAGTACTGAAAAATAATATTTAAGAAAATAAAATATTCTTTTGATGTTTCTGTTACATAAAAAGGATATCTAAAACCGAATTTTGAGCAGTCGATGATATTTACGGTACGAAACATGTCTCTATAGGAGAATAGAGAGCGATAGAAAGTTTTTGAAGTTGGTCTTGGTTTTTGCACTCCTTTTTTAATATTATTAGTTCTTAAGTTCTCAGCTTTTGGCAACAATTCAATGGTAAATATTTTCGTTTTCGACTGGTTTTCGCTAAATTTCCAGGAACGATTTTAGTTTTTGCATCTACTTTTTGATTTAGATTTAATACATGTTATGCATTGATGTAGAAAAAATCAATGCAGTTTTATTCTTGTGGTGAAGAATTTATGTGTAATTTTCTGTTCCTATGATTCGTTTCTTTAACTATTCGCGTATTGACCATGTCTCAATTGTAATAGGCCGCCTTTTACTCTTAAAACGGGAAGTTTTAGGCAACTGCATGTGCATTAAAAGCCAAAAAAAAAAGTTTTTAATTATTAAAAAAATGAACGCCTTAAACTGAAAAATTTAAGTATAACCGTAATTGAGCGTATTCGGTGCTGAGTTAAAATAAGAATAAAACTCTATGCACGATTTCAAGCCTTTCTCTTTTTGAATATACAGTGCGAAAAAAAATATGATTTGCTGTTGCACTTTTCTGATAGTTTGCAAACTATCATATTCATAAGCGAAAATAAGTTTTCTACCAGTGTATTTGGGCACCAAACATTACAAACATCAAATGCAAGGGGAAAGTTTGCACGGGTCCAAATTTTTGATGCAAAGTGCATGAAAAATATTCCCCTCCCTAACCCCCTAAGCGAAGGTCCTGTTTACGCATTATCTGAACTGTTTTGTATTTACTATTACACCTTCATACTGCATGTAAGGAGTGCAGGAAATAGCATTTATTTACTGTTAATAAAGCTATTTATCATAGTTTCTTGGTGAAGGTATACTTTATAAAATAAAGTTAAAAAAAAAATTTTCCGACGATTAATCGGAGAGATTTTGCCAATTATTAATAATCAGCAAACTGGCCGATTATTCGGTGCATCCCTAATTGGAAGTACTCAATATTGAGTCAGAACATTTATGCTTGTAATTTCATTTCTAAAACTAATGAAATGACTGAACGACGGAAAAAATACAACTCAGTTTTTTTTCAATTTTCTCTTCCATTATGCGTTTTAGTTATTTAATGTCCGAATAATATCTCCACACTTCTGTCAAGAAAAGTTTGTAAGTAGGCAATAATTGTAAATACTGGAACATAAATGCATGTCAAGTCTGGATTATTGATTTTGCATGTAATAAACTGTATTAAAAATGATAACACTGTTATGCTCTATTGATAAAGCTTTCAGGATTAAAGAGTGAAAAGAATCTTTTTTTTTCTCCTTACATTTTAAACAGTTCTGATGATGATTTTTTATACAAATACAAATACGACAACCAGCAGCAGGCTCTGGTCCCAACTGGGCTGGTCCTAGTCAAATTAAAGACCCCAATGAAGATCAATGGCCTTCTTAAAGCTATCTACTCTATTGCTCTTTACCGCCTCTTCCGGTAAACTGTTCCAAGTTCCCACTACCCTGCTAAAATAGTAATTTTTTTCGAATTTCTAGATTAGCCTGAGATTTAAACAGCTTAAAACAATGACCCCTTGTCCTGCTTTCCGTGCAAAAATCTAACCCTGCAACATCATTCATTTTAACAAATTTAAATAATTGAATCATGTCCCCTCTGGTTCTCCTTTGCTTAAGACTATACATATTAAGCATTCTAAGTCTGTAATCTAAGTCTAAATTAGAAAACAATGTATAATATATGTATTTCTTTTCTAAATGAAATATGTATTTCTTTTAGGAAGCTAATGCTGTAAAAACTGTCTTCTAGGTTACGAATGTTTGTTATGTCCCTTGATGCATAGAAATAACAATGTTTCAATGCGCTGTGTGTTCAAAAGATTTTAGCCAGAAAAAGAATCTTTACCAGCACATGAGGAAAAAGCACAACCTTGCACCTCATGTACCTGGAAAAATCACTTGTTCCTTTGAGGACTGCACAGAAAGTTATCGTTTTTTTAAAGAGCTGCGTGGCCATCTAGAATCATTTCATGGACAGAAACTTGAAAAAGAGCTTCACCATTTTCCCGATAATGACAGTAAGTTGGATTGAAAACAATTATTAAAGAATTTTTGTGCATGTTTTATTATCTTTCTGGCAATTCGCTAATGAAGAAACCCGGACAAATACAATATGATAAAAGACAAATTTGTAATGAATACTATGCATATTTTATAATTGAAGGGCTTGAGAGATGAAGGGGTTATGTGACAAGGTAGAAATCGCGAGTAATTAAAGTTCAAAGTTTCATTGTTGCAGTTGTTGTAGCTTTTTTGTTTTCTGGTTTTGTCATTAGCATGCGTGTGAAATTGGTCTAATGGCATCTACTTTTTGATGTACCAAGTTTTATTTGCTTACCTGTATCCATTGCTTACCATTGTCCCAGAGTGTTCATTTTTAAAAATGTCACATAGCCCCTTCATCCTCCAAGCCCTGCAATTATAATTAGCCTATTCTTTAGTTTATTAATAAAATAAATTAAAAAAAAAAGAGTTTTATGGTAAAATAATAATTTATTTTTTAGGAGTGCCTAATTATTTGGTTGGTGTAGGCTATTAAGCAGACAAACCAAGTATTTTGTTCAGCTGGATACTTTAGTTAGTACCTATTCATCAACCAAACAGTAAAATAAATAAATAAATGAATGAAATAAATGTTACACAAAATGTAATGATTTTAAAAGCTATAGTACCATAAATCAAAATTAGTTAAAATTGCTATTTACTGATATCACATTCAAAGTAATTTTAATGTAAGAAAAAAGATTAATCTTGTGTATTTAAATATTGCTGCTTTTTAGTTTTTCTTAAATCTTACGACACATTACATCCACCTTTCCATTACTTATTTATTTAAACATGGACGGTAGAAGGAAAGAAAAACCTTCATAGAGTAATAAGTTTTGAGAAATATGTAGTCAATTAACAAATTTTTTTTTTACAAAATATGTAGCTATTAAAAAATCATTTTATAAATATTTAAAAAGGCAGTTAATAAATATACAAAAAATAAAAACACCTGGATGTTACATTTTGCGAATTTTTAACAACGTTTAATACTATATGAAACAATCAAGATTTATAATGCAAGATTTTTCATTTATAACTTGTTTCCATTGAATATCGGTTATCAGAGCATATATCAAAAAATAAATTATCAGTTTATGCATAATTTCAGATAAACGTAAACCAATTATAGAAACTTACTATACATTAATTTTCTTTAGTAATAATTCATTTTACTTTATATTAATTTTAAATTAATAATTAAGGTAGAAAAAATGAAGAGATGTGAAATGAAAATACATTTGCATTTCATTCAAGACACAAAATAGATAAAATATTTTCAAATTTGAATTGGCATTAAATAAAAATACAAATATCAAAGTTAAGAAATTTGAATTGAATATTTGGTTAAAATTTTAATTAAACATTCAATATTTTGGAGAAGATAGCATTTGGTGCAACCCTAGTTTTAATTCTATTTCATTGTGCTGAAGGTGTTCGCATAATTTTAAAGTGTATGCCACTTTGATTGCAAAACTGTTCCTTATTTCATTGCATTTGCTCAGTAAGAAAGTTTTTAGATTTCTTTCTTTTTTTGATTGAGTGAAACAGCATTAGTTAAACACGTATGTCATGCAATAAGTATTTATTTAAAAAATAGTGTTTAAAGTTCAAATGGGTGCCACTTTTCTGTATTAAACATGGAATTCCATCTTTTAAAAAAATCACTTGATGCAATTTCATTTTTCAGTCAAAGGATTATTTTCTTTTTATAAAACAGTTTAGAGAAAAAATAAATGTTTTTACTTGTAAATCTTTTTGAGGTGCAATCTTTAGTATCTACTGTAGTTCATTTTGGATGGAATAGGGTTCGCTTGTGGACTTTTCCGTTTGAAGCAAACAAAAATACGAACTTGAAAAAGGTTTTTTTCATGTTCTTACGATTACAAAATTCTGAGGTCTAAGAATAGAATCTAGGGGTATAAATAAGTAAAATAATTCCATTTAGTCTATACATTTTGATTCTATAGTTATTTCATCACTATAGTCAAAAGAAGAAAAACTTCCATAAAGTATTTTTTTCAGTTAACAAACTGTCATTTAGTGCTTTTAAATCTATTGCTCTATGTTTTAAACACTCACTTATGCATATCTTTGTAGAAAGTTGGGCTACTATTAAAAACAAAATTACTTATCGTAAGTACTAATTGAAATTTTTAGCGAAGAATCTCAATTCCTATGTAACTAGATTAGAATCAGTAGCATAACTTTAGTGTATTTTTAAATACATATTTGAATGTTCACATTCAATGAATTAGTTCTAACATACTTTTTTCAATTAATAAAATATTTCTTTTTTAGATTTTATCCTGTGTTTGATACTTGTTCACAAAATACGATTTTGCAAAAATTTAGTTTTGGACAGGGCGGTTTAAACCAGGTTTTTTACCGTATTGTCCAAAACTTTGTCAACCCTGCATATAGTTATTACTATTGCAGTAAATGACACCTTGTTCGGCAACAATTTCACGAGCAATATAGTTCCAAGCATCACAATTAGCTGAGTTTTTGGATCACACCAAAAATTTCAGCATGGCGCAGTTAAAAACTTACCAAATAATAACCTTGATGGGTGTTTAGAAAGTTTATAAACTTTTAGGGAATCAGTTATTCTATTTATTTTGTGTACAAGTCTGGGAATTTAGTACTAAAAAGGAAGGGTTAAAAACTTCTGGATTGACGCAACATTTCCAAAACTTATTCCTCATTATTGATCAAAAATCCGATTATTTTCTTGGTTTTACTTCAATCCTTTAAAATAAACTTTAAAGAATTAAACACTGACATAATCTGATGTAATTTTATACTATTTGACAGTTACTTTAAGACATTTATTGCTCCAAACCCCCAACTGCATGAGAAGTGGCGGAAATGCTGAATTCTGGGTTTATAAATCTTCTTCATACAATTAATTGCTCTGAAATGAAAGCTCTTAAAAAATATTTTTATGTGCAACAAAGCTACAAGAAACTTAAAAGTGGAAAAACATTCTTGGTATCACTTCAGTACATACCAGTTAACATAAATCGTCGTCGTGAAAACAAAATCTTTTTGAAATCGCAACAATGGACTTGAAAAAGTTTTGCTTATGAGTATAAAAATAATTAATTTTTCGTCAGTTTTAAAATATATTCATGACATTTCAGTTTATATAACATTTATTTTGCTCTAAGATGTGGTAAAAGCCTCCTTATATATTTTTCCCTTTTTGTTTTTAGTATTAGAATTTTAATGAAACTAAAGTACTTTAAGTACTAAATACCTTTAAGTACTAAAGGTATTCTGTAGTGTTGTATTTGGGTATTATTTTATAGTGCTTTTTCTGATAAAAATAAGCAGTGCTAGATCATGTTATTGACCACAAAAAAAAAGTTCAGTCTTGCGATTTTTTAAGATTGGCACCCATAACAGTTCATGCACAGCAAAAATGCTGTCAGTGTTTTCTGCACATAATGTTCACAGCAGGTCCGTCATTTAGGGGGGGGGGGGAGGGGGATCAATTGCCCCCCCTGGCTTTGAGGAATCAATGTATTTGCATATAAGTGGGCATGGTTTTTAATGTTTTCCAACATAATTGTATTGTATTTGGACCCTTTGTCAGGGCCGGACTGGGTGTCGAAAGGGCGTGGGAAGGCTGAGTCGAAGGGCGCCGATTTAGCCTCCACAGTACTTTAAGAATTTAAAACAGACATTTCAAAAAATCCCGTAAATACAGAAGCGTGTTTTTATTATTATTATTATATTTATTTATTTAAAATTCATTATTATTTTTTAAGAATTTAAAATCTTAAGATTTTAAAATATTTTTACAGATAAAACACATATAAGTATCATCTAAAATCTTTCAGTCTATTTTTTAAAGTATGATTTATTTTTTTCAAATTCGATATTAATTAATTAATTTATTATTAGTATTTTTACTAAAATGATAAAAACGTAGCTAATATCTTGGGTCAAAGCTACAGCAAAATGCAACTAATGGAACACTAATTTATCCGGTGCACCCGAAGTGAAACTTTGTTGTACTAAATGTCAATTTGATGATACTGGGAGACTGTTAAGAAGCTCTTGAAAATTAAATTAATTGAGAAATCATTTTATATCTATGGATATACATTGCTATATTGTTATCATCATAAGGAATAAATGAATGAATTAACTCTTGTAACAAAAATCAAAGATTTCAGTTTGAAAGAATAAGAGCGAACAAATTTCGTGGCCATGTTGTACAATTTTTCATTCGTTTTGCTTTTCCTTTTGCCTCTTTTTTACACATTTGTGAGTTCAATGTAAATTATAATTAAAATGCAAAGTAGCACGTACATGTAAAATTAAAATTTCAAGTTTCTTGTTCTCTTGGAGAAAAAAACAAAAAACTTTTAGGATAATGCTTTTTCCCAGACACATTTGTACATCAGGATCTAGATATAATGTCTAAAACTTCATTTCAGAAATGCTAGCTGTCCAAAGTGTTATATTTTAAAAGTACATATTGTAACGAGTCCGTAGCACCTTCAACTTTCTTCAAATGAGCATTCCAATCTTGAGGAAGTAACTATAAATTTATTTACAAGTATGTACACTATTTACAATAAGAGCAGAAAACAATTGCTAAACATCAGCAATTAGGCAGCAAACACTACACTGTACTCTCAACAGTAATTCAGCACCACGTATCTAACGTGAACAGTAATTAAGCAATTACAAAAGCAAAACAAACATTCGCCCAAGCGAATAGCGAATAAAACGAGTCACCAGAATCAAATCTGAAAACAACTGACTGACTTGTGTTCAAGGCCAGCTATTTATACACGGAAAGAAATTACGACAATATACGAGAAAAACCTGGAATATTCCAAATCATTCATAACTTGAACAATTCCATTGAGAAAGTTCTAGCGATAAAAAGAAAAAGAAAAAAAAAACCACGCGAAAATGTCTTCACGCTTATTAAAGTTAGGGCAAGTGTAAAAACTGCAAAGTGTTTCAGGGCCGGTATACAGATGATAAAAGTGATATCTTCAGATACATTTGCAACATGTCGCCAGATAAAACCAAAACTAATGAAAATAAAGCAAGGCAGGAAAAACAACAACTATTTACAAGATTTGTAACAATATGTTTAAAAATCATTTCAAACATTTCTATTCATTTTCATGTTATTGTTGTCCTTAAGTTACGAAATTTTTTTTTGAGTGCGCCCGCGCACGCGAGAGAGTCTTCATTACAAAAACAATTACATTAAAGCAAGAGAGAGAGAGAGAAGTAGAAAAGAAAAAAAAAGTTCAGGGTCTGACTGTATCCTGCTACCTTTTAAAGTACAGTATACTCCTGATTATACGCGGAATTGGATGGCACATGTATCGCGGACAAGGAAAGAAAAAAAAAGCTTAAAACGGGGGTAAAAAAGAAAAAAATGGTCTTTATTGTCTTTAGCTAAAAAATGATTGCATTGTACTTAAAACGTGATACAAACAGTGAAGATAGGTACAATATTAAGAATTATTTGCATTTTAAGTTCTGAAGTACATAAGATCTATAAAGGGATAGAACCTATGATAACGTCCAACAATTTATTCGCTAAAGTACGCCGCACTCTTCTGTAAGGAATATTAAGCAAAAACAACAATTTAATTTCACCTGATCTTCGTGGATAATCCGCCCCGTGGATGACCTGCTCGAAGATAATCGAGAGTATACTGTAATAGTTTTCAAATCATCACATTGAAACTCATAGATCATATTACAACTGATTATAAATCCATGTATTGTAATTCTATAATTTAGGATTATACATCTAGGAAAGTATGTTCTTAATACAAAGAAAATAAAAATTAAAATGAGAAACTTACCGTTGAAAAGATTCGTTCTTTTCGTGTAATCAATTTTTCTAAAGCTCCAAAATCACTTCTTCACTAATGTTAAAATCTAACCCAAATGACTCATTGATTCATGTAACAGCACTCTCCCGAGACAATCACAAGACGTAAGTACCGTCAATAAATCTCACCATTCTACTCGTATTCTTGATCATTGATATGTACTGTCACTTTCACCCTCACATCCCTTTTTTTATTGAGGAAACTGCCAGGAGATTCTGGGTCTGCTTTTGTTCTCGGGAGTGTAGGGATAGTGACTTTAGGGAGCAAAGATGAGCGACAGTAGATAGCGGAGCGCAGTGGACTGCTTTCCCTGCTTACAGAAGGGCGCCTGCCCAACAGCCTTTAGGAGGGTATGAGATAGCGTTTCTTTATATGATATAGAAAGCTCAGTATACATTTAAAAAAAAATGCAAATACATTATGAAAACAGTAGAAGGGCGCCGTTCGGGAGGGCGCACCGGGAAATCTCCCGGTTAAGTCTATGGCCAGTCCGGGCCTGCCCTTTGCCCCACAAAAAAAACTTGAAATGATGTCCCTGGTTCACAGACATGGCTGTTGCAATAGCTTGTTAATAAGAAACGTTGCCAAAGGAAAGCAGTTTTTCTCCTTGTTTAATTTTACTGTTGATTTGTTGTTAGGCCTTAATGTGTTTCAGTATAAATGTTGCAGGTAATGTTTTGACCTTGGATGCGTATCAACGTCTGTTAAAAAACTTCTGAAAAGCTATTCAATTATGTGTGAATGTTCATCCCCAATTCAAATTTTTACCTTTCAAACTTCAAGTCTTGTTTGCATTGTCAGAAAAATAAAAGTAATAGAAAGTAAAATCTGCTAGATGTGGTACATTTTTTGCATCAATAATGTATTTGGCATAAATACTTGATGTCATGATAAAATAGTGTTACAAAACATAGCTTAGAGTTCAATAGCTATGAATTTATTCCGTATAAGATTTTTGTCAAAGCAAAAGTAGTAAAAATCTTACTCAGAAGTTAGAGATAGTGTCAGCCCCGCTTAAACCAATGCTATGGGTTCATAGAAACGTTATTCGATTAAGCGGGATATTAGATTGAGTGGGGATATTTAACATTGTGTCTATGGTGTGGGGAAATATTCGGTACCAAGACATTTTATTCATATAAGCGAGGTATTGGTTTATTCATTACTCGATTAAGCGGGGCCGTTAGTACCTCAATTCCTGTTGTATTTAGTGCTTTTCTTAATAATGTTGCATCAATTGATAAGTTATAAAAGTCTTGAATTATTAAAAATTTCATACATAACTGAATTTGAGGTACTTACTGAAAGTTGAAAACTTACTGAAATTTTCTTGTGTAACAGCTTTTGAAACGTGGAAAAAGAAAATGGAAATGTCATCTGGTTATGCCTATGTCCGCAGGATCTCGGAAAGGAAGTTAAAGGGCGAAGTTTCTAAAACTCATTTTATTTGTCATCGATCAGGTGTGTACAAATCTGAATCCAAAGGTGTCAGAAAACAGAAGCCAATTGGATCCAACAAGATTGGAACCACTTGTCCTTCTGTTATGGAAGTATCACGATCACTCACTGATGGGAAAATAGATGTTGTGTTTTTCAAAACTCATATTGGTCATGATGCTGAGGTTGAGAGGACTCCTATTTTGAAAAAGTTTCGTCCAAGAAACTCAGGTAAATAATTTCCATTGTTGATACTCTGTTTTTACTTCCTTTTATGTAGTAAAGGAAGTTTTGTGATTGCGAAAAAAATTCACTCAAATATTGGTCTAAATTTCTGTTTTTCTCAGCCCCGAATAAATGTTGAGTAGGTTTTCTACCCATCAGCACATGCATGTGTACCTATAAACATATAAACAGTGGAAACATCCTTTTTGACCATCCCCAAGTTATCATAATGAGTTTTCTCACAACGTCTATATGTACTAGGGTTGGGAGATATAATGACATATCGCCAGATGCCAATATATATTTAATGTTTCAGTAACGATATTCAGATCTTCATTAGTCCGCTATATCCTTTGCCTGATATATGTCGTTGGAATAATGGCAAAAAAATCCACAGTATTTCATAGTTCTGTGTCCTTAATGCGTATCATACCTGTAATCTTCCAGAAACTTTAGCTAGGGACAATTACCCCTAGAGAAATGACCCCCCTCTCAAAAAAAAAAAAAAAAAATTCCTATTGAAAAGCTAGATTCTTTTAGAATAACTTGTCTTTAATTTTTAATGGTATATTCTGTGTGATGCCCCCCCCTCCCCCCTTGAAAACCTCTTCTTTAACTATTATAGTTGGAATAAATTGCTGTAATATTTATTCACTGGGATGACTGATGTTTGTTCATTATCATAGATATTAAAATGTAGAAACTAAACTAAAATCCTTAACTTGGCTTAAATTTGGGTAAGCCAAGAGTCAGGTGCCACTTGGGCACCTGACTAGAGGACCTAGGCACATTCACAAATGCAAACCTCTTTTTGATTTTCCAGAACCATGGTGAATTTAAAAAGTTAATTCTTGAAATACTCCTATTTTTTGTTTTAAAGGACTTTTATCATTTCAGATTCCATTACATATGCAGTGTCCGTTGTTATACCTGCTGCTGGTACCGGAGAACGAATGGGCTTAAGTACTCCTAAACAATATATACCATTACATGGAAAACCTCTTATATGTTACACTGTTGAAGCTTTTGTCAGGTAATATATGGGTGATTCTACAAAAATGGTCAAATTTGTGTTCCATACTGATTGCTCTTTTTGTTTTTAATTTAATAAAAAACTCTTTTGGGAATATTTGTATGCGTCTTTCTATAATTCTGATTATCAACAAAGTCAATAATTAATTATTATTCGTTTAAAAATAAAATATTACATTGAAATGTCATCCACATGCCCTGTCCCATAGGTGCAATTTTCACAATCAATGGAATAAAGATTTAAAAAAAAATAAGTGATTTTTTTTCTCAAGAGTTTTTTATTTATAAATGTGAATGTGTGCAAGATGTAAATCACAAAAAAAGCAGAATAATTTGAAAATAATATCTTTAAAAGTTAATCTAAACTTTGTCCCAGCGATTATCAGTCATCCACATGTCTGAAAAGTGTAGATATTTTTCTCTGAAATGTTTTTATTTCAAAATCTGGCAACACAACTTAAAATAAAGCATGGAACTTTGTTATTCCTGGCTGAAGATTAATTTTGCTGTTCTGCAATTACTTTTTTATAAAAAGCAATCTAAACTCAACTTTCAAAGCAAGTGTTTTTCACCTTTGTCATTAACATGCCCCACAGAATGCATCTAAAATGTACATGTAAATAAATTTTGATAATGAATAATCCTAAGGCTTACATTTGTGGGTTTTAATTCGAAGTGAAGCCGAAAAATATTCAGATATGACTTTTTGAGAACACAATTACTTGTGTTTTGTCATTCACATGCCCTTTTTCTAATGTGATTCACCTGCCCCAATATGAGACACGTGGATGAATCAAAAGCCAAACTATGACAGTACAATGTTTAAAAATTTTGTCTAGCAGTTTACAGGTTAAAAAATTTCATTAATATATCTATTGTGTTTGTGTTATTCAAATACTTTATTGTGTTATTCACATACCCATTGTGTCATTCACATGTCCTTTTTATCAATCACATATGCCTTCAAAAAATAAAATCCAAAAATACAATAAAATACAAACATTTAAGCTCTGCTGATATTCTATTTTAATTATGCAACTTATAAAGTACTTTGCTGATTTTTTTCAGATTTTTAATTTTAAATTAATTTTTTGAAATCTACATGTTAGAAATACTCCCGTATTTGTAGAATCGCCCATATGTATATATTTTGATACATTAAAAAACTCTATAAACTTACATTCAAAATCTGATGTGGAAACCAAATCACTTCCTTGCATAATCATTAAATAATAGCTATTTTTTATACGTTGATTGTCAACCACTAAATTATTTATAGTAGGTGAAATTGGCTAAAATAGATGCTTGGCTTGTTTTTTCATATTCTAATTTGAATATATTTGCTGTGTAAGTGGTAAGTAGAGCTATTTTTCTTCAGAAGAGAGAATAAAATATCAAAAATGGCTGACATGACCAAAAAATGAAAAAAGAGCATTTTTGGCAAAACCAGGTGATTAGGAAGGGTATTGTCAATCTTGAGTCTACCTATTACATAAGGCTCCAAACTTGGCAAGATCACAAATTCAACAGTTTTTGAGGCTATTATTAATGTAATACAGCGGAGGGTCGAAAACTGCACTACTTTGGAGAAGTGGTAGTGCAGGTTTTAGGTCACAAAGAAACTGTGAACTATATCTTAGAATTGGAAAAATAAAAGCAACAAAAAATACTGCAGTATGTATTATTACATTAGGGGGGGGGGGACAATCAAATTTTCTAAAATCATTTTTATAAATTTTAAATCCGAAACTAATAATTGCTCCAGAAGTATCCACAAACACAAAGAAGCAAAAGAATTAAAGGTGCCATATAAAAAATTAAAACTTGGTATTTCTTTTATTTTTAACACTTAAAGAATTAATTTTTGATATTAACGTTAAATTCATTCACATTCCGCTTTTACATGCTGAGTTCTAACTATTTTTGGCTTATTTTTGTGTTTCTTTAAAGGCTTGTATTATGCATAATATTAGCATTTTGTTGTAATTGTGCAGCAATCTTTTAACATCCGCTTTCTACGTATGGTATTTCCCATTATGCTTTCAATAGTGCATAATAAGCTTGTTGCTCTAAATTCCAAACATATTTTTTGGAGAAAATACATTTTTATTTGATTACATTGATCGGCTTTGACTGCCAATAATGACACTGATGGCATTTTTTTTTTTTAAATTTTAAATAATTGGTTCTGATGCATCAGCATTTTGCACTTCTTTTTCATGAAAATAAATATAAGTACATAAATTTGAGGTCGTCACTTTTAGCGACCAACATGAAATTTTCTAGTCGGCAAAAAAAAAAAAAAATATATATATATATTTTAGTGGCCACTAGTCTGGACCTTTACAAAAACCCTGATTTGATAATGCTGTGTCATTTTTTTCCTGAAAGATAATTATTTTGTCTTCCATTCAAGTTTTGTGGCATCATAGGAATATGAAACCAGTTTGCGTTGATGTTTGCAACGTATTGTTTCGTACTAAATCAATGATATTCTGAAACTGAATGTGCCACTTTTCCCTCTATCTTAAACCATTTTCGAGATAGGGATTCTTACTCAGTAGTTTTTCATAAAGTGGCGCCATAGGTAGTTGTATTCAGTAGAGCATGGTCTCTTAACTATGAATATAGCAGCGGCTGTTCCATAGTTAAGAGGGTGAGAAGGGGCTTTAGTGGAGACATTGTGTACATTCTCTAAGGAATAACAAAACATATATATAAGTTAATCTAAGAATGTGAGGGGGGGGGGACTCTTTTAGTACTCCTAAAATTAAATATGAACCTTGTGCCTATCCCAACATTTTTGGTCATACGTCTATGCAAATAGCAGCTTGAAATCTTGAGCAATTTTTACCCTTCTTTCCAAGACATGCAATCAGCTAGCTATCTAATGTTTCAAAAAGTAGTTTTCATTAGTTTCCAAAATTTTCATTACCAAATAAATATATGTAACATCTCTAAATTATCTTTTTTTTAGGATTTCTTTTATTAAGAAAGTTGTAGTTGTAGCATCATCTGAAAACTTACATTTAATGCTGCAAACTTTAAGTCAGATGTGCACTTTGAAAGAAGAAAAACTGATGATTACAGAAGGATCTGGATCTCGCCATCAGTCAATTGATTCAGGATTAAAAGCCTTGCAAAATTGTTGTAAGAACTTAAGCAATATTGTTGATGTAAATTATAATCCAAAAATTTAATTACTATTCAGCCTTTTCTCAGATTAAAAGCTTGTTTTACCTTGCATTTGATTTTTAGTTTCTTTTAATGTCTTTATTGCAGTTGATTAGTCTGTGTTTAAAATGTTATGTTTTTACATAAATTTCAGAATATTATCTTATTCAACATATTTACTACTGTTTTCTAACAAAGTAATATACTAAAAGTCTCTTTTAAATTTTAGTCTATAAAACCGTTTTTTTTCTAATTAGAGTGTTAAAGTTATGTTATGATATAATATATAATATCTGTTATAAATTATGTTATAAATTTTTTTAATAGTTCATTATCTTTATTTTAGGCGATGTCCCACCTGAAATTGTTGTAATTCATGATGGTGTCAGGCCATTCTTTTCAGAAGATATTGTATGCGATGTGGTTTTAGCTGCAAAAGAGTATGGTGTCAGTTCATAATATTTCCTAAGTATATTTATTGCACATATATTTTATTATTTTTACATTTTCTGGATTTTGAATTTTTGTTTTGGAAGTTGATTTTCACCGAAATGTTCAAATGGTACATTTTATATAAATTAATTTTGTTCTTTGCTGTCCCATATTCAACATTTTGTAAGGTTTATTATTTTAACTCCTTTTTTTTTTCAACTGACAATTGAAAAAAAATGCTGTCTGTGAGACTATTTTTTAGTTATGATATTATATGGGAATTAATAAAACCATAAATATAATCGGTAGTGAAGTTAAATGAATAATTTTTGAAAAAAAAATTAACCTTTTCGGATCTCGAAAACGGCTCTAACGATTTTGATAAAATTTTGTATTTATATAAAGTTTTGGGTTTTGAGTTCATCTACGTCGGCTTTTTTTTATGTAAATACCCGAGTTTTCACAAAAAACCCCGTTTTTTGTGCCTTCATTAAAAGTTTGAGAAGCTTTTCTTTTGCCATTTTCTTTATAATTACTTTCATTGTTACTGTTTCATAGCAACCACGATTTGTTATAACAATGGTTTTCATATTTAATCACATCAGCTTAAATTTAAATTATTATGGTATTTGGCAAATGAGTTTTGGCAGCACATTAGAATTGTTATTGTTTTTGAAATGTTAAAGGGATCGATTAAAAAAAAGTTGCCTTGGTCTGGTTCAAAAAGTACAGAGCGCTCTTCAGGGTCCCATCCCGGTCAAACCACGAGTTATGGTATGTAGAGGGACCCTGAGAGTGTGATGTGAGGTGAAAGTCAAAACCAACGGGAACCATATGCGTACTGGAGAACAGGGATTCAGCATCCATTCTCATCAACTTCTTCCGCGCCTTCAGCGCCAAATGAAATGAAATGAAAATTAAGTTACTTTGGCGTGATTTTACGGTGCGCATCGTTTAAATAAGGTTGTGGATTTTTAATAAATCACGGCTGTTTTAAATGCGTAATTGCAATTAAGGGTCGAAAAATCTTTTAACTTTAACTTATGCAGCCGAGATTCATCTGAAGAAAATATAAGAGAAAACCCTCATCAGGATTCTCTAGCTTCGTCCAGTCGACAAACGTTGATTTTGGCTCGACCCACTGCATGCTGCAAAAGTAAAAAGTATTTCGAACTTTAGAAAAAACAAAACACGATTTTACAAACCTCTTTTTTTAACCAAGCGTTGCTCGGTCGCCAGGTACTGTTGGTTTAAATAGCATATTTTGAACTTTAATGGCCCATTATTAAAAAAAATATATATTTCTGTTTTAAATGTATGAAGTGTATTTATAATAAAAAATTTGAATGTTGTGTTTTTGGATTTAAATACTTTTAGGCATCGGGTGTGATATGCCCTTTGGTGTCAACTGTGATAGCTGCAAATGATGATGGCTTTTTAGAATGTTCATTGGATAGGAATAAATTTAAAGCTAGTGAAATGCCACAGGCATTTAAATTTGAAGTTTTAACTAAAGCATATTCAGAAGTAAGCATCTTTTTCTTCTTTCTTTTTGTCCTCCAATACTGTAAAATTAAAAAAAAAAGTATGTAATAGATGTAGTGATGTGCCACTAAGCAATTTGACTGATTATTGATTAATCGGCCAATTAATTTTCATGGTGATTTTCAATACTGCAATTTTGCCCCTACCTTTTTGTTTTGTAAACAATATTTTAGAATTTCATTCCATTTCTGCAAATTTTCATATTGTTGATAAAGTTAAAAATACATTGAATATATATACATGAACATTAAAATTTTTAGTTTGTTGCCTGTATTCAGCAGAGGCTTTTGATTTAGTAGCTTCTTTTCTTTTGTTATTGGTAACCACTAAATCCAAAACTTTTATTCTTTATGAAAATTATACAGTAATCTTAAAATATCATGATAAAGGTAAGGGGTAGAGAAAAGTCTTTGACATTTGAAGCATGTTATGACATTGTAATTACTCACATCCAGAACAGAAAAATTAAATTTGCAAAATTAACATTGTTTCAACTATCAATTTTCATAATTGCTGTAGAAAGATGCACATTTGCTATATATACAGTCAATCCTCAAAAACTCGAATTCGAAGGGAGCAGTGAAAAAATTCGAGTTATCGAAAATTCGAGTTGTTTAGAAATTCCTTGATTTTTGGGCGAAGGGAGGGGGAACTGCGAGTATATGCGAAAAAATAGTGCATGTATCCAGTGGCGTAACTAGTTGTTGGTTTCAGGAGGGGTGGGGGGTTATATTCAGAGTCATCATGAGGTTAAAAAAACGGCAGGAGGGGGGGGTAGCAACCCCTTTTTTCACACTTTATATATATTTATATATATTGTACTATATATATATATATATATATATATATATATATATATATATATATATATATATATATATATATATATATAATATTTATATATAAATATTATATATATATATAATATTTATATAGTATGAACTTGAAAGTG
>JAXGGA010016271.1:0-27020 GCA_038373865.1 Uloborus plumipes | reverse complement strand
TAACTATAAAAATATATTATACACTTTAGATTAAACTACTTGTGTCAAATAACCTTGTCCAGATTTTAATTTTTTACTATTCTTTGTAAATTTAGTAAAAATATTTAAAATCACCTAAAATCTTTTCGCAATTTCTTGAAAAGTGTATAAACTCGCCTACAATGTAACTTTCTTTAAAAATATCGTGCACTCAATACCTTCTCTTAATTTGTTTTTTTTTTCTCATAAGGTAATGCAAATATAGTAGTCGTAATCTGTTAAATTGAGCAGCTATAATAATATACGTTCGAACACAGTGCTGTTTCGAAATGAAATGCGGTGGAAAATGACCCCTTCGGGGAAACGATATCGTTTGAGTGGAAAAGCACTGCTATAGACGACACGACACCGTACTTATCGTTGCAGTATTACCGTCCGACTTTCGTCGTTGTCGTGTCGTCAAGTGGAAAAGCGCCCTAAAGCTACAAACTTCATTCACTTAATTTCACAAGAAGTTTCAAATTATAAATTAGCTCAAGAATAATATTTCGTATAAAAACAAACTTTTTTTCCCCCAAATCTATACGAATAATATAAAGCTGAAGAGTTTGTTTGAACCCGCTAATATCAGGAACTACTGTTTCGAATTGAAAAATTCTTTTTGTGTTGAATCGTCCATTTGATCAGTAAGGCTTCGCTATTTGTAAGGAGTTATAGTTTTAAAATAAAAATGGTGGAAGAGCACCAGCGGATAGTTTCCACTCCTCTCGACAGATGGCGTTCACTAAAAGTATTGTTTTGGCAACTGTGCGTGGAGGGCTGTAGCGAGCCGCCGTGGCTGCGAGTTTTTTGCTGTACCGAAAGAGGATGCTTCACTTGACATCGCGTTCATTTCTTAGGTAGCCCGTGGAACACCAAGCCACGCAGCTAGTATAATATACTTCGTAAGTTCCGTGGTTTTTCCGAAAATATAATTTGAATAAAATATATGACAAATGCGTTTGATTTTCTAGAAAGAGTGCAGCTTCCATGGCCAAAATTTTGCCGTGGAAGAGCCAGGCAATTAAATCTAAACTCTCAAGCCGGGAATTGAAAGAACTTGACACAAGCCACTTTCGCACACAAACATCTCCCCAATCCGTTCCAAATTCGAAGGCCGGTCCATGAACAACAATCCACGCTGCATACGTCACAGACGGACAACTCTTTTCACTGTCAGGAAGCGTGTAAAGGTCCTGATACCCGCTCCGTTTAGGAATGACCTTACCCCGTCTAGGAAGTTTTTCTTCCAAAGCGATGGCACGCGAACACCTTTTGTGTCAGGACCAAACTGATGCAAATTTATTGTTGGATTTTTTTCCTAGGCGTTGCCTCGATTAAAAAAAATGCGTTTGTTGGGTATAGCAAGGTGTTAGCATTGGAGGGAGGGAGGTTGTGTGTTTGTGTGTGATACAAAATCGGCCTTCGGCAAGCGATGGTGTAACGTGACGTCAATTATGTTACGTAGCTAGTTTCTTTTGAAAGACTGCTTGTCATCAGAAGTCAGCTTGGTACACGTACTATCGGATTATTGAATATTGGACTGTTGAGGCTGTGTTGCGATACATGCTAGTGTTTTTTTTTTTTTTAGTTATGGTACACACGTGTAAAATTGTTTAATTTTTTATTTTAGAAATATTCCTTAAAAATTGTCCCCTTATCCAACTTCCCATATCTGCTAACTTCTACACACAAGGAAAAAGGAGACCGAAAGTAAAAATCAGGCTACCAAAAAACTTCCGCTATGCCACTTCTGGTGATTTTCTGTGGAGTAAGAAAAAATATAACCAATAGGATTCGCATTCGCCGTCTGTTTGGCACCAATTTATTCTTGCCCTAGCCAAACACGTGATTGACGTCATCTACTGATGCAACTCTTTGTTCACGTCCAGTATATATTTCCCGTAACTTAAGTTCGATTAAAAGTTTCCCCACAAGTTAAGAAACGCTGCTGTTTTACTGTACTGTTAAATGTTTCGATATATGTTGTTATTTGGGTAAAACGGAGACATGTGGTAAATGGAAGCTCTATTGACCTACATGTGGTGATTGTTTTACACTAAAAATCTGGTGAGTGAAGACAAGATAACACAAATACAAATGCGATGACCAGCAGCAGGATCTGGGCCCAACTGGGCTGGTCCTAATCAAATTAAAGACTCCAATGAAGATCAATGGCCCTCTTAAAGCTATCTACTCCATTGCTCCTTACCGCCTCTTCCGGTAAACTGTTCCAAGTTTCCACTACCCTGTAAAATAGTTATTTTTCCGAATTCCCAGATTAGCCCGAGATTTGAACAGCTTAAAACAATGACCCATTGTCCTGCTTTCTGTGCAAAAATCTAACCCTGCAACATCATTCATTTTAATAAATTTAAATAGCTGAATCATATCCCCTCTGGTCCTCCTTTGCTCAAGACTATACATTTTAAGCATTCTAAGTCTGGAATCATAGTCTAAATTAGAAACTCCGTTTACTAACCTTGTAGCCTTTCTTTGTACCCTTTCCAATAAATTAATATCTCTTCAGACAAGGAGACCAAAACTGAACAGCATACTCCAAATGAGGTCTTACCAAACTTCTAATATATACTATAAAAAGATATTCTGAGAGATCCGAGAGCTTCCGATGATCTTATTTTTTTCCTCTCCAAGTTAACTTGTAGAGAGATCCGATGATCTTATTTTTTTCCTCTCCAAGAGGTCCACAAACAAGTAATAACTGGTTTTAACTAGCTAATAAATATTTTAAAGTATTTATTTATAAGTTTCACCTAATTAAAGTATTTATTTATGAGTTTTACCGCCGCTCCTATTTTACCGGAATTGATTTTTGGTCCAGCATTGCAGTCACATAGTGTGTTTGATTACGCGTGGGAAGAGTTATCACAAAATTCTTTGTTATTTCCTAAACAGCATTAATAAAAGAGTCTGCTCCATACATCTTAGCCTCGTTTTATAATTTGCAAAGCAGTCAAGTTTTTCAGACTAGTTATGCAGCGATAAGCATATTGGCCAATTACCGATTACCGATTAATCGGCTGAGCCGATTAATGATAAGAATGATTGTTTAAATACTAAAATTTCACAATCACTGTTTTTGCTCTTTTACACAATTCCGAGTTTAGAAATAGTAATTTTTTTCCATTTTCCTTATTTTCACAAAATAATTTCAATATTGTATCACATTTCTTAGAACCAATTATCATATTATTGTCAAAAGTATTACATTAACACATTGTTAATTATATTATTTGGACATAAAAATTCAAAAAAATGGGGGGTGGGGAGTCCGTGGGAGGAGGTACTTTTAATTTCAAATTTTAATAATCAGTACCAATTTAATTCAAGACTTTTAATCTAACTATCGCCACATGAAAAATGTTGCATTATTGTCTACTAGCCGGGTACCCGGCCCTGTCCGGGTTTCGGCCGGGTATGGTGTTTTAGTGACACTCGTTCATGAATTTTTCAACATTAAAGTGCATATCTATACACACAATGGCTACTTCTATAAACAATGGCAATTTTTTCTGACTGGACAAACTAAAAAACTGTATTACACACCTTAAATACAAATGCAAGCTACAAATAATGTTTAGGTAAATCGGAAATGTTATAGGCTTGGTACAGGGTGCGGCGGAGAAACTTGCAGACTTGAAAAGTCAACTAAGGTAAAAGTACATCATGTATCAGTGTACTACTTTTTATAAGACATGGTACCCATTCTGAAGTTTTATATTAGTTAGATTTAAAAACTACATCGGGAAGAATGACGGCCCCTGTTAATGATGCACTCATGTATCCTAGATTTGTTGCACTCTTTCGAGCATATTGACTGATGGGATGTTGGTGATTGCAAGTCAGATGTTGTTCTTCAGGCGTTGCAGGGTCCGGGACTTGTCGATGTAAATGATCGATTTGAGATACCCATATAAAAAATAGTCACAGAGTGTCAAATCGGAAGAGCGGGCGGGCCACGGTACGTCACCTTTCAAGGAGACGTTATCACTCAACTGGTGAACCACAGCAAGTTTGTAGGGATGAAACTGGAGTTCGTTGTGAAGAATTCGTCTCAGTGTCCAATCAAAAATCTCCAAAGCAGCAGCGTGTTTACGCGTCAGACGCCTGGGAGAGCGCAAAAACGACTCCCTCACTTTTTCGACGTTTTCTAATGTTCTGGAAATCCGTTGACCTTCTGGGCCTGTGTTTGCCACACTCTCACTTTCCCTGAATATTTTCACCCACGAAACAGTCGATTCCCAGCCAGGAATGGGAACATCGGGCAGAATTTTGAACCGAGTTCGGAAGGCACGTTGAGTGGCGACCACCGAAAGATTATTTGAAAAGTAAGATTCGGTTCAGTAACGCTCGTTGCTCCTTTGTCCAACGCATGGCGACAACTAAACTATGAGATAACAAAACTTCAGGACCCTCTCTTTAAAATGAGACTCTTCCCACTCCTTTCTGACCACTCCTTGCTAATTAGCATCCAATTAAAATAGCAAGTTTCTCTGTCGCACCCTGTAAAATCAATCGCACTGGAGTCAAGTATTTCCAAACATTACACGTAAAATAAATCCCATCATTAGTTTATATCTTTGTGACTACATTGGTGAAACATCTTATGTACATAACTTAGAAATTTTTTGACTATAAACATTTTCTGTTCTCTAACTGTTGCCAAAATCAATTATCTTTTTATTTAGTCTCGTTAGCGATTATTGGCACAGATGAATCTAAAAATCCTAAGAAAGCAATAAATTTCATACTTACTCCAGAGAAGCCTTGGTTCACATTTTCATTATGATCACCATTAATATTGTTGTTACCAGGCAATTTTGCAACAATGGACTGAAAATTTAATCATTTAATGGGGAAACTATATGAAATTTACTATTTTCCATAATAACTTTTTTAAACTAAGCTTTTTAGAAATAAATTATAGCTTATCCTGCTCCCTGTTACTGCAGCTATCTACGGTGAAAAAATGGTTGAAATCGGTCCAGTAGTTTTGAAGTTTACCCCGGACATACGCATACAAAAGTAGTCTTTTATGTATATAGATGTGTGTTATTCAAAGTAGGAGAATTAATTTATTAAAAACTTTATATCAACTGTGAGGATTATTATTACTGCCAATAAAATCGTTCATCGTAGTTTCTTAGTGAAGAAACAGTTTAAAGAATAATATTTAAAAATATTTTTCCAACCGATTAATCGGCCCAATTTTGCCGATTATGAATAATCGGCAAAGTGGCCGATTGTGGCCGATTAATCGGTGCATCCCTACTTCAGACATGGCCTAACGAAAAACAATGAACTTAATGACAAAATCCGTTGCATGGAAATATTTGTTTGTCAGACACTTTCTCTAAAACTGTGAAAGACGTATTCAACTACACTTGAAAAAAAAAAGCATAACAAATGAATATAATATGTATCTTTTCTCGCATTGAAAACATTGATATCCATTCCATCAATCACAATCACAAATGCATCATCTTAATTGAAGCTATTCATCATTCAGCGCTTCATTAAACGACGAGCCGTATTTTTTCCCGTTCAGCTATTCAATAACACTATAAATATTCATCCGGGAATAGCCGGAAACGGAGCGATATCCGGCGCTCTGATTGTACTAGCGTACTTGTATTGAATTACGCGGATCTTTTTTGACGCAATCCATCTTGGTGAACAATAATTGAACGGCTAACAACGAGACTACACGGCAAATAATCTATTTTGATAGATGGGCCATTGTTGGATGAGGTGTGGTTGCTGTTACGGTTATTGCTGGAGACTCCAGAGAAAGATGAAGGGCTTTCTTTTGGAGGTGGTGGTTTTATAACAGGCTTTTTGCTCAATTGAAAACCTGAATGTTGATAATGCCTCAGTAGGTGGAAGATATTCGTGTGTTGGTAGTTTTTCGTTTTCTTTACATGAATCGAATATTACTTATTCTGTTATAAAATAGTCGAGAAAGTGAAAAATACTTTTTACTGATTCTTGATACCAATAATTTTATGATTTGAATGATGCACTCTCAGTCCCAAACTATACTTCGGGCAGACCTATCCCGGCAGTAACGTAATGCTGAGATTAGGATCTGCATTGCCTTCATAATACTTCCCGATGAAGTTTGACCCAACTATAGTTGCTACATTTGACACTTCGTACTGATCTTGATGTTGATAATTTTATGAAATTGAATGATACTTTCTCCATCTCAAACTAGTTACTACATTTGAATGTACTTATCCTTTTTCCTGATGATTTTATGATTGAATGATACTTCCTTTGACGTAATCTAATAGCTACATTTGAGTACTTTGATTCTTATTACATAGCCGGAAGAGGAGCTATATCCGGCACTCTGATTGTACTAGCGGCCATTCCGTACTTGTATTGAATTACGTGGCTCTGTTTTGACGCAATCCATTTTTGACGCTAATTATAAAAATTTTGCTATTCTTTGGTTCATCCTTGCATATGTTGCTTGGAAAAATAGTAAAAATGTGCACCTATATTTGTAGTCAGCCAATTAGCATCATGGTTTGGTGATATAAATAAACTTTTATAAGAAAATTTTCTTATAAAAGTGATATAAAAAAAGTGATATAGAATACTTTTTCTGTGTTGATTGGATCACCGAAAACTCAGATTAACTGAGAGAGTTCTGTTTCACCAGGGAAATATATTAAAATCGCAGGTTGAAGTACAATGTTACGTGTATACTTGACTTACCATTTTTCATGTTGCTGAAGATGAATGTTTTTTATCAATTGTTTAAGAGGCATTTAAGTAATCAATCATTAAGTACTTTTTGTCTCACTGGATAGGCAATAAAAAACCTTGTAAGTCAAAGTAGCTTTTCACGGATGTTTCATTGCATAAAGACTATTCTAATTAGTTTCTTATTTATCCCATTAATGCCTAGCGTCCCTTTTTTGGGGGGGGGGGGGGGGGACGGTCCAAAAAAGAGGTCTGAATTTCCCCAAAATGAACATTTCAACCAAATAATAGTGTTCAACGAGTACCTTGGTATTGTTTCAATTCGTTATTAACAGATTGCAGCACATAACCGTTGTGAAGTGCGGTATGTAGCAGTTTTAATATGGTCTTTATCAAAAATGACATCGTTCACAATCTCGAGAAAAAAAGCTAAATTTTCAAAGTTATTCCCAGCTTCCCAGTTTATGTTCATTGCTGATTTTATTTCTTCTTATAAAATGTCCTTTTAAATATTATATCGCAGGCAGAAAAAAAATTTAGTAAAAAAAGTATGTACCCTCTGGGGTTTATCGTAACTTTTAAGGGACGATTTTTCTTTCCTTAATAAAAACATTATTTTTTATACGATATTTTTTGAATTATTTTTCCTGTCTATTAAACACTGTTTGTAACCAGTATACAAAATATCTTTGGAAAAAAACTGTTATTCATTAATGGGTTAAACTTCCTTCAGATGCTTAAAAGTTATTTTGCGCTTTAGCTTTTATTTAAACCAGCGGGTGACCGAGCTCCGCTCGAGGAAAACAGGTATCGAAGCTAACTCGAAGATTTAAATTTTCAATTGTGATTTATCAAAACAATACATGCCATAAGAAACTTTGTGAAACCATTGGTGAAAAGATAACCGGTTAAAGTGCACCATTGTAAACTATTCTAAACAAAGTTATTGTTTGGAAAGGGAACTATTCTATACAAAGTTTAAGTTTGAGAAGTCACAGGAAATAAAATGTGTTTGATAATTAAAAAAAAACTATACAATTAAAGAAATGGTACAAAGTGAGCAGTGTAAAGATTGAAGTGTGTTGAAGTTCAATATTTTTGACAAATTTATTTAGAAAAACCAAACCTCGTGATTCGTCGTGGCCAAAAACCCCAGACCCCCAAGTTTACCGGATTTAAGTAATTCTGGGGCGATTTTCGACTTGGCAAACGTTCCTCGTATTACCCCTAACGTGTATCAGGGTACCGAGCCCGCTCGGTTAAAGAAAAGAGGTTTGTAAACTCGTGTTTTTTTCTAAAGTGCGAAGTACTTATTTATATAAACTTGAAAAGCATTTTTGAGCCTTTGGTTGCAATTACGCATTCAAAACAGCCGTAATTTATTTTAAAAAACACAACCCTATTTAATCCATGCTCACCGTTAAATCACGCCTAATTTCATTTCATTTGGCGCCGAAGGCGCGGGAGGGTTTGATGCGAATGGATGCAGAGTCTCTGTTCTCCAGTACGCATTTGGTTCAAGTTGGTTTTGACTTCACTTCACACTCCAGGTCTCCCCCCCCCCCGCCGTACATACCACAACTCACTTTTTAACCGGGATGGGGCCCTGAAGAGCGCTCTGTTCATTTTTAACCAGGTCCAAGAGCCGAGTAAACCCTTGGCCCAGCACACCCCAGAGGTTTCGTTTCACTTGGAGGATTTTGTGACCACGAACATTTTTAACGTCCCCCAGTAACCATTAATGAAGACGGTGGATCTTTGATCGGTGGCTAAATGATCGACCCGAGACCCTCCGGTTACGAGTCCGACGACTAACCGATTGGACGACCGCGGCCTCAGGCCCCTATATAGACGAGCCGACGCATCAAGATTACCACTTAGGATCCAGCGCGTTTGTGAGGATTGTCTTTTCTGGCCAGTTATCGCTTTTCGGTAACTTTTTACGTAAATTAATAAAGCTTGGCAATGTCCCGAAACTTCGCTCTGGTAACCCTAATTCCTCAACAATGAAAAATGAAAATGAAAGTTAATGAGTTGGATCCAAAGTGGTCAAACTTAATCTTGATGCGTCGGCCTGTCTATATAGCGGCTCTACCGCTGCCCATACCCAATTCTAACTTTATTTTGATCGATCTCTTTTAAATTTCAAAAACACTAACAATTCTAACATGTTGCCAAAAATTATTTGCCAAATACCATAAAATCATAAATTTACGCTGATGTGATTAAATATGAAATCCATTGTTAAAACGTGGTTGCTATGAAACAGTAACAATAAGAGTAATCATAAAGAAAATGGCGTAGTAAGAAATCTTCTCAAACTTTTAATGAATCCTATCTGTAACTCCGAACTTTTCTACCGTAGCGCTTCAAAACCGGCGCCAATTGATTCCTCGTGGCCAAAAGCCCCAGACCCCCAAGCGTACCGGAGTTTATTAATTCTGGGGCGATTTTCGACTGGACAACCATCTCTCGTATTTATAGTATAGGATTAAACTTACTTCATTCCTTCTTACTTCAGTAAACTGTTCTATAATACTGAACTACTGTTCAAAGTACACAACAATATTTAAAACAATAGTTTACAATAAATCAAAAAAAAAAAAAATAATAGAAAAATAATCAGAATACATTTTTAAAAACTTGCTACCTGCGCTCATATTAATATTATGGAGAGACGCATGGGAACTGTTTACATCTGCTTTAAATGTTGTGTTCACCCAAAATATACCACAGTACTAATTTGCAAAAATAAAGAGTCCTTTATTCAATAAAAAAGTTTAAACTTTATCGTAAACTTACCGAAATTTTTACACAGCGGCTTGCAATAATTAATTTAAGTTATGAGTTATTTTAAACTGTGTTTTCACTTGAAGAAGACAGAGATGAAATTTTACGTAGCACCTGCTAAAACAAAAAAGTTATCACCTGAGAAACTAAAAATGGCTAACTGTTCTAAAAGTTTTGCAGAGAGTTACGACTGGAACTGCCGTCACTCAGAAGTTTTGAAAGACTTTTTACTTCAAGTTATCTTATTAAAGCTTGCCATGTTTGTATGTGCCCCTCTTTGCGAAAATATTTTCAAAGAATTTTAAAGATATATTTTCAATAAAAATAGTGTAATTATCAGCAATAATTTTCTCCAATAAATACCACAGGCGTTAGATATAGTAACGAAAATTTAATTATACAAAATATAGTAAATTCAAGTATTTATTGTGCTGTTATTTGATTTTTAACGTTTAAAATAAACAATACTTCTTTTTTACATCAGATTACTCTAAGTTATAACATTTTGAACACCAGAACTAGTTCGTGCTCACAAATTTACTGGTGATTAAAAAAAAAAATCAGATGGTACAGAAATGTACAGATAGTTTGATGTATCAAATAGAGAGAACTGCTCCGGTGAGATTGAAAAGATATTTTTATTTCGTAATAAACAATATTGCAAACAAGAAAAGTAAAATAAATCGTCCAATTTTTAGAAAACCAGCTTCGATTAAACGAGGCTCTGGGGAAAACTTTTTCGTACAATGGAGGTTGCCGTGTGTTTTATTTATTTTTTTTTAAGCCAGAGATAGGCCGATTTTGAGTGAAGAAAACTTACCTCATTTAAACTGCTTTTTATTTCATTTTCTAATAAAGAAGTCAGCTTCCTAATATTTGTTTTCTTTCTTCTGGTTGAAGAGAACACTGATACATTTCTATTACACTGAAATCGAATGTTAAAACAGTATATTATTGTAACACAATCTTTTTGCATTGGAAAATAATACTTTTTGTTATTATGTTATACTTTACACACTCCAGGGTCCCCCGTACCTACCACAGCTCACGGTTTAACCAAGATAGGGCTCTGAAGAGCGCTCTTTTCTTTTAGAACCAGAACCCAGGATCGAGCAATCCCTTGGCCCAGCACCCCCAGAGGTATCGTTTCACTTGGAGGACTTTGTGACCGCGACATTTTTAACGTCCCCCAGCCACCATTAATCAAGACGGTGGATCTTTGATCGGCTGGGATCGAACCCTGGTCCCTCCGGTCACGAGTCCGACGCTTTACCGATCGGACTACCACGGCTCATTATTTTATTACATAAGTGAAACTTATAAAAACATGAATAGGGAGCAATGGATCGTGGTCCACTGAACCTCATATTTTGTGTCCTCGTGTGGTGCTTAGCCAAAAGCAAAACCAGAATGTGTTGCACAGTCAAACCAGTTTAATAGAATAGCCATTTTGTCACAAAAAATATTCTAAAAAGTGGGATATTCCATGATCCGGAATCAAAATAAAAGATTTCAGCTGTCTGTTCGGTACTTTGAAAATATATTATATTAACCCACTAATGCCTGACATTTTTTTCCAAAGATATTTTGTATACTGGTTACAAACAGTGTTTAATGGACAGAAAAAATAATGAAAAAAATATTATTAAAAAAATGTTTTTTTTATTAAGGAAAGAAATCGTCCCTTAAAAGTTACGATAGACCCCAGAGGGTACATACTTTTTTTACAAAATTTTTTTCTGCCTACGATATAATATTTAAAAAGACATTTTATAAGAAGAAATAAAATCAGCAATTAACATAAACTGGGAATAACTTTGAAAACTTAGCTTTTTTTCTTGAGATTGTGAACGATGTGATTTTTGATAAAGATCGTATTAAAACTGCTACAGAACACACTTTACAATGGTTATGTGTTGCAATCTGTTAATAACGAATTGAAACAATACCAAGGTACTCATTGAACACTTATTTAGTTGAAATGTTCATTTTGGGGAAATTCAGATCCTTTTTTGGACCGTCCCTAAAAAGGGACGCAAGGCATTACTGGGTTAAGTGGGATATTCTTTTAACCAATATTCTAGTAAGCGGGCTCGATTGTATTATGTTTTTAAACATTAAACTCGAGAGGATATAGAAATACAATTATCTTACCTTTCTAAAGTGCTAAAGCACATCAACCAGATAGTGATACTTGTATGACAAGGTAATTCGGAAGGATGAACTTTTTACGCTGATTAAGTCAGTACGCACCAAACTGACCATATATGTTCTTGCTCATAAAGAGGACTTCGAAATGGAGTTAGTCTGACAGGAGCAAACGAGTCCGGAGTCGAGAATCTACGGTTTTTAAATTCGAAAAGTCCGAGAAGTCCTCGAGTCTGCTAGGGCTGTGGAGCCCGATTCGGAATTGGACTGATTTTGTGGTGAAGGAGTCAGAGTTGGATATTTTCCCTCGCACAAGGACTGATCCAGAAATTTTCCAAAGGAGAGCCGATAGATTTTTTTTTCTACTTGCCCTCCCCCGCCCCTTTTAAACCACATATCCTGGTTAACCCATTTATCCCCAAGTTTTTTTTAACCATTTTTTCTTCAATTTTTATCTGCTTAAAACTCTTACTTGGAATGGTTTACATACATTTTAGGCTTAAAATAGTTCGCCGTTACCATATTTATTAAGTTATTTAACGTTCTGTTTATGGGATATTTTGCAGATATGTGAGCAAAATACGACCTTACTTGACTTTACTTGTGCAAAGTAACACTACAGAAGGCATCTCTGATCCATTTTAAGCAAATCATTTTAAAATAGTTTAGTTTTATGAAAAATAAGTTCGCAAAAAAATTTACTTTCTGTGGCTACCCAGCTGGATCGTTGCTTGACTGATTTGTCTGAAAATAGCCGTCAATAAATAAACTCCGATGTCCAACTAGTGGCTCTATCTGGTTTTCGCCAGAAGAAGGACTATTTAACTTGTGAAAAATAGCTTTAGGGAAATGATATACCCATTACAGGTTTTTGTATGCAGTAACTAACAAGCGTCCCGTTTTTAGGCTACTGGGCATAAATGGGTTAACACTTGTTTATTACAAATGCTTCGGTCTTTCAAAAAAATTCCAGATCAGAGCCCCGAATCCCGAACACCTTTCACAGTATCATCGAAGATCACCTAAAATTGCCTTTTTTGAGCTTCAAAGTCGAGAAAATGCTGGAAGAGTCCCTCCAGGGAGAGGCGATCGCCCCCATCGCCCCTCCCTTGCAACCTCCCCTGCCCTTCCACTCCGTAAGCCTGCTCAGAACAGATTAAGATGGTGATACCATTTGCAAATAGAATAGAGAATTAAGTTTGGAAAATAACTATACCCAAGTAGCATCAACTCATCGGATTTTGCTCGGCAGATCATCGAACTCTTCGTAAACTGATCCCGTAACGCACGATGACATCGTTCCGATCAGTATCCGAGCACGGTTTTCGATGAGCTACTTTTCATCGGAAGGCGATATCCTTCCGATCAACTTTCCCGATGAAAATAAGCCGAGCATCCAAAATGGATCCTAAATTCATCGGCACGGGACTGCACTGCTCGTAAATTGCTCCAAATCTCATCGTATTTCGAGCAAAAATAATCGGATTTTGCTGCTCGGAATCTGTTTGGCCGATGAGACATATTGGAGCAATTCCCGATCAGAACTCATCGAATCCGATCATCGACCGATGAGAATTTCATCGGGTTTCGACGAATGGCCGATCATCGGCCGATGAGATTATGCTGCTAGGGTAATGAATAGTATAATTGCTTTTTTTTTCTTTCCATATTTTCGACGTACCTTAGTCATCTTATTCATCAAACTAAGCGCTATTTGCATTATTTATCTCATAATGCTGAACAAAATACAGTCAGTTCCCGACGCACTTAAGAGTAATAACTCGAACATTAATTCATCTTAGTTTTCAGTGGGTCCCAAACTCTTGAGAAGGAAGTGGGAACTTCCTATAACTCGAACTACCAATTGCACTCGAAGCTTTTTTACCCAGTCCCTTAGGTCTTCGAGCTATCGAGACTCCACTGGAGCATACATAACTCACAAAATTATTTTCTTCAGTTTTTGCTTCACGCCAAACATAATGCGAAAAATACTTGAAAAATGCAAATATAAATACAAGTGCGACGACTAGCAAGAGGCTCTGGGCCCAGTTAGGCTGGTCCCAGACAAGTTATAATCCCCAATGAAGATCAATGGCCCTCTTAAAGCAATCTACTCCCGTGCTCCATATCGCTTCTTCCGGTGAACTATTCTAAGTTCCCACTTCCATGCTAAAATAGTAATTTTTCCGAATTTCCAGGCTAGCCTGAGATTATAACAGCTTAAAACAATGACCCCTTGTCTTGCTTTAAGTGCAGAAATCTAGCCCCGTAACAACTTTCATTTTGGATAAATTTAAACAACTGAATGTTGTTCCCTCTGATTCTTCTTTGCTCAAGACTGTATATATGAAACTCTTGCAAGACATTTAAGAAGCAAAAGATAGTTTTTGTCAATTATACTAGTCTTATAGTTGATAAAATTCCCTCATCCACTCTAACCACTTGTCAGTTATCTGCATAAATCATTTCCAATCGGTGCCAATAAAAATCGAACACGCCAATCCGAAGAAATAATCTCCCCGCTATTCGAATCACACTCTTCTGGAGCAAGTTAATCGTAATGAATCACGAAGAAGGACCTGAAGTGAAGAGAGGAGCTATCGTTAGCCGTAAAAATATCCAATACACGAAATGACATTAAGAAAGATGGCTTTGCGATCGGTGAGGAGAAATTACCGTGCAGTTTAGGAGTTAAAGGGTTAATAACTCCACCTTTGGAATTGGGGGGAGCTGAGCTGTTAGAGCTGTGAGAGGAATAACAAACGTTTCTGATGGAGATATATTTCAATCAATGATAAAGAATCATTTACATCTTGTTTTAATGTCTCTTGGACTTCAAATTTGTTTCAGTGCTTCTTCGCAATTAATTGTTTTGAATGAATTACTTTTGCTGTAACATGACATCCACTATGTCAGGAAAAGTTATTTGCAAACAATAAACTGGAAATGTGACGTTAGCGGTTACGCGATAAGAAGACTGGACATAGAGCCATTTTGAATTAAGGATTTTGCAGGTATTATTTTTCAACGTTTGTGACTCGTCTCGGAACTTGGGCTTAAAATTTGTCTGGGTGTTCCTTGCAGTTATTTGTTTTGAATAATTTATTCTGCTGTAACATAACATACACTATATCAGGATAAGTTATTGCAGCTACAAATAAGCTAGAAATGAAACGCTTAACGGTACCGGTCTGAAAAAAATTTGGCATACAGCTATTTTAAATTACACATCATGGAGGCTAAGCCAACCTTTGATACTTATTTCTGAACTTATCCCAAGTAGTACACTTCGTTTTTTAAAGGTTGTAAAATGGTTATTAACGTTGTGACAACGGATTAAACACGTTTATAAAACGTTTAAACGTTTTTTGTGCTACCTGGGATGTTTAATATTACAAAACCTTAAGGAAACAATTAAAGAAATCTAAAAGACGAAAGAAAAAGCTTTCTTTCTGTGTTAGCTTCATGTGGCAGCTTGATGCGAGGCTTCAATCATTATTTTGAAGAAACTAAATAGTGGTACTTGATATTTTTCATTCAAAACAATACACCGTATTGAGAAAACCGCAAGTGAGAGAAATGTTGGTGATACAACATCAGTCTTTGCATATATCTGCAGACACGTTTTTAGTAATTACAATTAATCTCTTCTTAACCCATTAATGCGTGACATTTTTCCCCCAAAGATTTTTTGTATACTGGTTACAGTGTTCAATGGACATTAAAAATAATAGAAAAATAGTATGTGTTAAATAATTGTTTTATTAAGGAAAGAAAAATCGTCCCTTAAAAATACGATAGACCCCAGAGGGCACATACTTTTTTTGCTAAAAATTTTTTCTGCCTACGATGTAATATTTAAAAAGACATTATATAAGAAATAAAATCAGCAATGAATATACACTGGGAAGCTGGGAATAACTTTGAAAACTGAGCTTTTTTTCTTGAAATTGTGACGGATGTCATTTTTGATAAAAATCATATTAAAACTGCTACAGAACACACTTTACAATGGTTACGTGGTGCAATCTGTTAATAATGAATTGAAACAATACCAAGGTAGTAATTGAACACTATTATTTGGTTGAAATGTTAATTTTTGGGAAATTCAGACCCTTTTTTGAACCGTCCCTAAAAAGGGACTTTAGGCATTAATGGGTTAAATGCAACGAAGTGTGAGTTTTAGGATGAAAAGTCCTCCGAGAAAATCTTTCTACGGAAGACTTTTCATTCTAAAGCTCATGGTAAGCAAAGCTAACAAATGTTAGCACAAAGATTTTTATTAAATTCTTAAGTCAACCTTTGTTTCACTTAGGTTAGCACTAAGAATGTAGGTAATTTTCGGGGGCCGTGGTGAGAGAACCAACTATTCTTCGTTCTAGATTTTCCGAACAAAGAGCTACAGATTTTTTACTTAGGATTCAGATCTCGACGGTCGCATTGGTTCATTGCAAACATGAAGTATGTGGCTAAAACCAGTCAAAATATATTTAGGTCTGTATAATGACGTAACACATTCATTCTTTCGTATAAAATTAATAAACAGTGTTTATCACGTCTTGACTTTATTAAGGATCTGGGGGTCACTTTTAGTACTAAGCTTGATTTTACAGTACATATTAACAACATCGTTTCTAATGCTTATAGGGTTCTTGGTTTTCTTAAACGTAAGACTAAAGACTTTTCTAATGAGCAAGCAATTAAAGCGCTTTATTTTTGCCTTGTGCGCTCCAAACTGGAGTATTGTAGTCTTATTTGGGATCCTTATTATAATAACAAAATTAAAATTATTGAGCAAATTCAATCCAAATTTATTTTTTATCTGTGTTACAGAACCCATAACCATGATTTTTTGACGTATTCATACTCTAATTTATGCAAAATTTATCATGTTCCAAACCTTAAGTCACGTCGTGAACTTTTGTGTCTTGTTTTTTTTTTTTTATAAAGCCCTTAACAATCTTATTGACTGCTCAGATATTATTAATTCCATCCATTTTGCTGTTCCAAATAGAACTCTTAGGAGTCATCTGTGTTTTAAAAATATTTTTACAAAGTTTAATTATGTTGATAATTTTTGTCTTTTTAAATTTTACAAACTTTTTAACTCTCATTGTCGCGTTTTGGACATTTTTAATATGTCTTTTAATAATTTTAAGTCTATTTGTTTTAATATTTTAAATGTGTAATTTGTTTTAATTCATTTGTTGTCTTTTAAAATTTTACGAAATTTTAATTCCTTGTCTTGTTTCAGATATTTTTAGACATTTTTAAGTCTTTTAATTATTGTAAGTCTATGTTTTTCAATATTTTGAATGTATAAATTGTTTTAATTGTTCTTGTTTTACTTGCCACTGTTACTGGATTCGTCTGTTGTGCGCAATACTTTAAATAAATAAATAAATAAATAAATAAACACCTTTAGGGCACAGTTGTAACATGCAGTTCTCGAAGATTACTGAAAGAAATTTAGATTTAAATAAGAAGTCAAATCGCAGTATTTTTAATTACGATTAAACAACAATCACAAATAACCAAGACCATTGACAAATTCCAGCAAAACAGAAGTAAGAAATGATTTAGGGTTGAACTCTTTTTCCTTAGAATTTGTCCTTCAGTCATTCCTGTTTTTCCGTGGCTTCTTCGATTCTTGCTATTTTCTTCTCAATAGATTACTATATTTCTCCTATTCATGAGAGTTATTAAATAGTCACATTGAACTTTATTTTCAGTTATAAATAATTTCTCCTATTTTTTGATGGTGTTTCACATTACTATTTTGATATTCGCCCCAAGAAGGACTTTCTTTCAATTTTTTTTTAGATATTTCTCAACAATTGTTAAGGTTTCCCGATAGTTATATTTTTATCCTGTTTTTCATCCGATTCATATGATTTTTCTTTTAATCAAGGATTTAAAAAAAACTTTAGGGAATAGAACATGAGAAAAATTACGAAACATTAAATAGGATTTCAATTTGAAAAAATAACAAAATGAATTTATTTCTTCATTTATTATATTCTAATCTGTTGCTTTGGACTCAAAGCTGAAATGCAAAATATTTTACACGCATTATGTATTTACCCATAGATTATTGCTACTGTGCAGATATTCAAATTTACTCATCTTTTCCGAGATTTGCCGACTTAGCGTCATTTGTTGTATATATAAAAACCACCCTTTAATTATACTTTCAATTATGCGTCTCATATTTTGCATTAAGCTTCGTTAAAAAGAAAGAAATTTCTTTTTTTTTTTTTTTAACATGATTTCCTCTTTTTATTGCACCCAACATATTTACACTACCTCTGTACGTCTTCAGATCTTCTTTTAGCAAACACTAATTCAATATAATTAGCAAGAAAATTATTCCCTCACTGTTGCCGCAGAAGATTAAGAAAAACTATCATTAAAACTTTTCCCGGAGGTTTTGTTGCCAGCATAAAAAAAGAATCTGTCAAGCGCAAGTATTTTTGACAAGCTCCCATTGCTGATTGAAATTAACGTGAAAGCTCGTAAATATTCATGACCTAATAAAGCATCTTTATATTCTCACAAAAGAATGCCTCAAAAACTTCGAACGAAAAAAAAATGTTGGTCAAACATTGGTTGCAACTTTATAATTACGATGGGAACATTGCATGCTTTCAAGAAAATCAAGTTATAAAACCGACAGGGGTTTTTACAAGAGCGGTATTTACAAGACAGATTAAGGTAATTAACGATGTTGAACTTGGAGAACAAGGATTTCAACTCGAACTCTGAGCCTAATTTTCGTTTTTCGTGTGTTTTTATGCTCTGCTCTGTAATAAAGATCTTCCCCAGAAATAAGTACAAGATTATGTTCAATCTTTATTTTTTTTTTTATTTTACTTTCTTAGTATTAGAAGTAAATAAGGATGCATCGTGAAGTTTTCTTGTTGATAATTATAAGTTTTTAAGGATCTTTTTAGTTCTAGTTAGTTATCAGTATTGCCCATTATTTTTTCTCATCTGAAGGATAGCCTGACCGATAAATGAACACTTTAGTACATTTGTACTTCCAGATCTTTACAGCTTTGTTTAAAAAATATTGTACCATTTGGTACATGATGTTATTTTTTTTTTTATTGATGTAAGGTTTTCTTTTTTTTTTCTTCAAAAGGGGAAAACTTTTGGTGTCCTTCATCAAAATTTTGTAGGTGTTTAAATGAAAAAAATCAGGAGAATGTGGGAAAAATGATGACACTGGGCAAAATTAAATAGTAATATATTTTTATTTTGCAGATCCAGTTATCTAGCAATATTTTTATTACGCTGTTTAACCAATAGTTAACTCCAGTTGAATAATTAATAGCTTAAAAAATCTAGATACACACAGTGGCAGACAAAAAAACTGCATCACCTAGAAAAACAAACATTGTGTAATGTTAACACATGATTTTGTGTACATAAAATTCTCTTAGTTGCTTTAAAGCAACGTAGGAGGTAATTGTACATCCCGAATGCATCATGCATTGCTTCCAGCGTATTTCATCATCCGAAAGATATAAATATCTCGCCAAAGGTGAGGAAACGTGCTTTCGGTTTGTTTTTGGTTGAGGTGAAAGCATGCCCGCTATGTGTCATTATGCGCAATTGACGATGAGAAAAAAAGCGTTTGCAGTTGCTTCAGCTAAAGAAGGATATTCTACACGTGTGATTGCTAAAAAAAATAAGTTGTAATCAATCTACTGTTTCGAGAGTGCTTAAATTTGAACGTGAAACTGGCGATGTTCAAAGAAGAGCTGTATCAGGAAGAAAAAGGGTAACCACAAAGTTTCAGGGTCGATATTTGAAACGGATGTATCTCAATAATTGTCATGCAAGTGCTCCTGACTTAAAATGAATTTGAGAGTACCCGTGGTGTTAGTTTAAGGGCACGAACTGTACAAAGACGGCTTGTAAAATGTGCTCTGCTTGCCCATTGGGTGAAAAAAAAGCCATAACTTACCAAAAAATGAAGCAAAAGCGACTTTCATGGGCAAAATAACATGGTTTATGGAAAATGAATCAATGGAACTCAGTAATTTTCTCGGTTGAATCAAAATTCGACCTACATGGATCTGATGGTAAGCGATATGTTCGGCGAAGAAAGAACGAAGCATTTCATCTAGATTGCATATCGCCTAATATGAAATTCCCAGCGGGCCAAATGGTTTAGGGAAACATATCAAGCAAAGAGATTGGACGCCTCAAATTTATTAATGCCCTAATTTGCACTAGTAAAAAGGTCTATTTTTTTCAAATGAATTGAGCAATGTAGTATACATTTATGTATAGTAAGTCCAACCAAGGCTACACTAGATAGCGTTTTATACAGGCTTCTTCATTACTCAAAACATCAATGGTAAAGATTTGCCCGCTAGAGAGCGCTGAACAAGGACCTCCCAAATGTTTGTTTACATTTATTAGCATGTTGTTTCTGCTGTAAAAAGTGACGTTTATCCTATCTTTTAGGGTTAAAAAATATTGATGTAGTTAACTGAAGTGGAGTACAGAGTGAATTGATGCCGAAGGCCCTCTTAGTACTGCTTTTTAGGGGAAATAAATTCCCTTTTCAGGTAAAGTTGGTCGCAACTCATGATTCAGTCATACGACATTCATTCATTGTTTACTTTCTTCGAATTAGCAACATATAGCAATGGCGTTCAATTTTGACATCTCTGCATTAATAAAATATACGCTTTTCTTCGCAGCCGATAAATAAAAATGTAGCAATGAAATAATATTGTTCTATTTACTATTTTGTTTCATTACTGTTGCTCACACGATCTTAATTGCTACGCAAAAGCTCAGATGTTCATTTTGATAGCGTTGACCCATCAGAGCGATAAATGGCGAATCTATTCGTAGAGACATTTCATTTTGATGCCCCAGAATGAAATGTACACTAATGAAGCGATGGTGTTCAACGGAAAGACGATTGACAACAAAACATATTAATTTCTTTAGTAAAAACGAAATGAGCATATATAATCGTTTGGTACTAAAGAGCAATACAAGTACGAAAAAAATAAACAAAACTACAATATTACGACGACCAACTAAAATTTTGTTTTCATTTACACAACATTAAAAAGTAATGTTCTTTTTATGTTAAATTTCACACATTGATAATATTTCGATAATTGGGAATCTGCTGTGGTTGCCAAATTTTTGGCGATAATTACTTTATTTTGTTGCTCTTTATTTTATTTTTTGCAAAGGAAGTATTTCCCTCGCTCATAAATTGGACACAAAGATTTAACGCCAATAGTGAAAGATAACCAGACTTCCAATCACCGAAATCTTCCCTTTTTTGTTTCTAATTTCACACATACGTTTAATACTTGAAAGTAAAATAATGGGCCAACTGAAAAAAAGCTGCGAAATAATGTGAGAATTCTTATTAAAAAACTCGCCAAATCAACTTCAAAAGCTCCATTAGCATGTAACATAATAAGTTTAATAAATATATCGAGCCATTATTATCATTGAAATTTAAATTAAAATGCAAAATAAGAGAAAAGAAGCAACCATGAAGACGATGCAAGCTTAAAATTTTAATCTTCGCTTAGGTGGTAAGAAAATACATCGCCAAGTTAAAAAACGTACCTATAACTGAAACGTACATACTACCAAAGATCTCGGTTATTGAAATATTCTCAAAAGCTTTACGGAGAACTTCCATTAAAATGTAAAAAAATCGCCAAATAAATTAATTTGACCATCTAAACTCATCAAAAGTTTTGATGGAACTATCGTTCCAAAATCGCCATTTATCGCTCTGCGGTGCCAGTGTCGTTTCATAGTTAATTAATAATTAGAATCAATTAAAATGAAAAATAATTCGCTAACTAATTAAAATAAGCCGTTAAAATGCAGAATAAACCAACAAATCGAACGAGCTATTAAATAACGTTAAAATATACTAAAATAGAATTGAATGCCAAATTGTAAAATGGTCGCCAACAAATCAACTTTTAATTTTGTCTTTTATTATTTGATTTGTAGAAATGTTAGTTACCATAAAATTCGATAGATGTCGCTGGAAAAGGACCTCCGTTTTTATCCCAAGGATTTTGATCAAATGAAGAAGCCTGTATAAAACGCTATCTAGTGTAGCCTTGGTCCAACTTTTCTTCATAAACGAAATTGCGTAGGAAAGAGTACAGAAAGGGTAAACATCTTTCAAGACATCACATTTTTACGTGAAAAAAAGAATGACGTTACGGGAACAATACAACTCCGGCCAGAAGAAAGCCGTTTAATACATTTGACGACGACTGTTTACCGAAATACTAAAACATTATTATACTTTCAAGAATATTAGAACCCAAGCTACTCTAACGTCCTTCGGAGCTGTCCGGAGAATTTTATCTGCATGAGAACCGCCAACCATCGATCAACGCTCGGAATAAAATCGCCATTTTTCAGACTAACTCAAAAAGAATTTCATTTCTTTAAAAGCTAAACCGCGTTACTTAAGCGTCCCTCCCGAATGCCCGGACCATCTATTATCCCGGGTATCTCCTTAAATATGAGAAGTATATAAATATAATGATGTAAAACGCCGTCTTAGATTTCGGTAAATGATACGGGGATGATTTATAAGGAATTTCTGAAATCGCCGGTTTGAAGAGGAAGAATTTATCCCGATTTATCAAAAGGAGAGAGAGTTGGGGTATTTTTTTTTTAATTTTTTTTTCTGTCGCTTCAGAATCAGTCTTGGAACTTTTACGGAAGAGTTTGCATTGAAATTGAGTTCTTGAATTTGGGAATAGATATTATGATCAATATATGTGCTCACAGATAAATAGGTCGTTCCCTGGTTGTCAAAAACTCTAATCGGGCTAACCAATTAGAGAAAACTTTTGTAACTTGTTAGTGTAACTTTTGTTACACCCAGATAAATCTGAGTTATTGATATTGTTCTTGGTAACTACGGCCAGTTTAATTGATTTTTGAACACCTTAATTTGGCATTAGATACTTGTATTATAGCCAATATGTTTGTTAAAAGACATATGTATGTCATCTTTTGATTGCCAAGTAGTCTACTTATACTAATCCAGCTCCAAAATTTTCCATGTTAGACAGTTTTGGGAGTAACTATTGTTACTTCCAACCAGTGGTTGGAAAAACTAGTTCTTTTGTAGCGTACTACAACTACAACTACTTTTTTATAAATGTAATTAACTACAAATACAACTACTTTTTTTTAAATGTAGCGACTTCAAACTACTTTTGAACTGTAGTCGCTACTTTTTAAAAAATAAATAAATAAAATGCATACACAATTTGGGGATTGACCGAAACAATTAAAAAAGTGGTTTATATTAAAATTAATTCATTTGAATATAGAATAGAACTAGGAATTGTCTTTAAAGTTATTTGTTACTTTTCCTTATTGTTCCTTTTTTTTTTGCTAAAATTTGACCTTTTTAGATTTTTTTTTACACTTTTTACAAATATTCGCCGTAAGAAACGATTCAAAAGCTGAGAGATTGAAAGAGTTCAATCTTCAGGTTATTTTTCTTTTAATTTCTTGCCAAGGAATATTCAGGAACATGAAAATTATTTGAAGGAATATAAAAATTATGATGCCAAATAAACTAATGACAGATAGAATGTATTTCGTCAAATAGATGTATCTAAGATCAGCTCACATTTTAATGGATCTTATTTCTCATTGCATCCACTACTGTACTCGTACAAGTTTTACAATAGTCTCTTTGCAATAATAATCCATCGGTTATAATCGTTAAAATACTAAGTTTTCCATGCACAAGAAGAAAAAACTTTTTTAATCAAAAAGGACATTTTTTAATTATCTCATACATTGATTTGTTTGTGATTTCTATTTCCTTCGTAGAAGATCCTGGAAAAAAAACGAACATGTACAAATCCAAAAGAAAAAACGTAAATTTACTTAATTCAGTTTAAACCTATTTTAAGCAAAATGGGGCAAAAGGGGCAACTTTTTTTTTCAAATACGTTTTAAGGGAACCTTAAGCTTAATTTTGATACCCGAACTTGCGTCCGGAAATGCCCGGAACCCATACAAAAACCTTTCTTTTTAAAAATTTTACTGAAAATAGAGCGATTTTTTTTAAAGTTGTGTAAAACACTATTAAAAAAATATTTCCCGAAGCAAATTCTACATGGATTGCACATCATATTAAAGTACATACCTTCGTCTTCCATATTCATTAGTGTTATTCTATAATTTCGAAATAAGCCACCGAATACAGCGCATTGAATGTGAGCAACAAACGAAGCTTCCAGGAAAACAGCAGCGCAGCAGATTCCACATCGACTGAGTTTGAAGCATTCGTATGGGTCTTAATCACAGTGGAAGGGGTTTTATGTTGTAGATTATGACGTAGTGTCTTATCAGTTGTCCGAAAACGAATAGAAAAGTGAGATTGACCATACTTTACATTTTCGACTTTTGGCCAGGATTTTCACTCAAATACTCCACTGTGCCATGTAGCCTTTGCTTTTATACTGGTATTATTAAAAAGATTTTTCACCCACTGACTCATTTCTCTATGGCCGCTTTAAGAAATCCTTTCCAACATCACATTCCATTGCTTTATTATTTTTATTGCTGCCACATTCCATTTCTGTATGGTTTCGAGTCGTCAGGCTGCACCCTACCCTCTTAGAACTGTGAAACACTGATTTGAGACACCCTGTATAAGTCATTCTTTTATTATCATAGATAAGAGTTAAAGTCTAAAATTATTTTGAAGAGTTTTGGAAGTGACTCTTTTTAGTTATAGATCTCCCCTGATTCTGGATACTGATAATGGATTTCGATAATGATAGCTCGTAGTTGACATATTGTCAATAGCTTACATGTCAGTAATTAACACCTTGAAATACTGTAATTTACATGATGTCAGTAAAGATGACTGCAAATCCTTCTAAATAAGGATTTCTAATTTTTAAGGAAGTTCTAATAAAAAGAGAGTAAAATTTTAACCTTTCGTGGTTTCTGAAACATACTGAGGGTTTTGAAAGCAATTTTTATTACATTTAACCCATTAATGCCTAGCGTTCCTTTTTAGGGACGGTCCAAAAAAGGGTCTGAATGCCCCCAAAATGAACATTTCAGCCAAATAATATTGTTCAATGAGTACCATGATATTGTTTCAATTCGTTGTTAACAGATTGCAACACATAACCATTGTAAAGTGTGTTCTGTAGCACTTTTTTTATGATCTTTATCAAAAATGACATCGCTCACAATCTTAAGAAAAAAAAATTTCAAAGTTATTCCCAACTTTCCAGTTTATGTTAATTGCTGATTTTATTTCTTCTTATAAAATGTCTTTTTAACTATTATATCTTAGGCAGAAACAAATTTTAGTAAAAAAAGTATGTACCCTCTGGGGTCTATCATAACTTTTAAGGGACGATTTTTCTTTCCTTAATAAAAAAAATATTTTTCACATATTTTTTTTATTATTTTTCCCGTCCATTATACACTGTTTGTAACCAGTATACAAAATATTTTCGGGGGAAAAAATGTCAGGCATTAATGGGGTAAAACATTTATTTCGTCAAAGAAAATATTGGATTTGTGAAATTTTTTGAATTTCAAACTCTGACAGATTTATACGGTTTGAGGTGTGGTCAATCTATTTATCATTTTTAGAAAATGTCAGTCTTATCCGTGAGATTGATCTTTTGTGGCCACTCTAGCTCAAAAACCAAGGGAACTTCTCCTATGTTTAAAGCAGTGTGTAACCGCCCCTAAGCAAGGGCTAAGGCAGAAACATGCAATACACCGCCAACTCTGCTCTTTCGGTCCATGGACAGCTGTTTCAAGCTTATTATGCTTTCATCAGCATGGAATACGAAAGTAGTCGAGTTGGAGGGAAAAATCTTCTTATAAAGCAAAGAGAGCCAAAAAAACTGGTAGCTAATGTGAAATTAGAATACCAGAGAGCGACCGCACTTGGTACGGTACAACTCGTAATACTTTCGTATTCCATGCTGATGAGAGCATAATAAGCTCGAAACAGCTGTCCATGGGTCGAAATAGCCGAGTTGGCGGTGTATTGCATTCCCCTATGTTGTTTTTTTCAAACCTTTCTTTCACACGCTGATGAAGGGGTTTGTTATGAGCGTTTCGAAACTGCAAGTTCCTGACTTTTTTATCTGTTGTATTTATACTTTTATTTACGTTGCCTCACTTTACTTTCCTACTACAAAACGCAGTACACTCCTGATTATCCGCTGTCGAATTATCCGTGGTTCGGATTAGACGCGGGTCTTCCACATTTTTGTTTTCTGTTCCTTTACGGTGATGACTTACTGAATGCAGGAAAATGAGAGCTAGTCATTGGTCGTTTTTAGTTTTCAAAGATAATTCTTACATTCAATTTTATCATTTTTAGCTATAGTGGGGGAGTTTCCGAAATTTCAAAAGGATTTTTTTCTGAAAGAGTATGCTTCAAAACATAGGAATTGACCTTTTTTTTTATTTTTTGACAGTTATATATTTTTTCTGAATTATTTTAACCGGTGCGCAGATGCTATTCCGAAAAAAAAAGGATCTGCGCATGACGTCAGTGGTGCACGTAAGCGCGAAATCTAATTGGTTGTAGTGAGATGACGATGGTCGTGATGTCACCGAATCCTGCGATTGGACAATTCAAGTCAAGCAAAATGGTGTTATTATTGGAAAGAGGGCTGTTAGGTGCACCACTGACGTCACAAAAACCATGCCCCGTTTTTCAAGGTAGGGTATTAAAAAATAAACTGTTAAATAAAAAATAAACTGGCGGGAAAATTAAAGTATTTTCCGGACCCATGTTATTTTTTTATATCATTCTATCAATTTCAGTAACAAAAGGTAGTACTTTTGACTGAAAGAAACTCCACCATTTAAACGTATGTGCAGTATTATCGACTTCTTTTAGCTATTACGTTCACGAGTAACGTTTTTTGCTTTTTTTTTTTTGGATTATCCGTGGTTACCGTGCGATCCTATTCTACGGATACTCGGGAGTTTACAGTAGTTCAGTATGTTTTAACTGTAAAATGTGTAGGTAGTGAAGATTTCTTTACTATTCAGCTTAGATAAAAACGCATAATTTTTCAAAGCAGTCATTACTGCAAGCTTTTGTGAAACATTCTTTTATTTTCCAAAGTATTTGAGATGCAACACACTTAAATCACAGATTCTTTCTTAATTTTTGGTATATCTAATACGGTATAGTTTAGTTTCTTTGTCCGCTGGAAGCACCGATATTGTAATTTAAAAGAGAAGTATCAATGGGAGCCAATCTTCTTTCACCTATTTCATTGTTGGGG